>PVJI01015657.1:0-40522 GCA_004026765.1 Micronycteris hirsuta
ATTAACATTTCCAAAAAATCCTCAAGTTTGTATGGTTAATTCACACTTTTAAATAGAACAGTCAAGTTAATGTTTCCTAAACAGTAAACTGAAACTCTATTTCAGCAATATGCTGCAACTTGGATTGAATATATCCAAAGAAATGTAATGAAATAAAGAAAGCATATCACTCTGCTTTCACTTATATTGCCTAGAAATGGTACAAAGGTAAGTTGATAAATATGTGAGAAATTGATGAAGAAATCTGGTAACTAAATCAGCTTCCTGCATTTCAAATATCAGTGCAAAGAGGGCCAGATGGTACATTGAAAATCTATACGAGTACTGACTTCTAAAGAAAACACTTATATGCTCTTCGTGGCCACAATTAGTATAGTTTCTCTGCTCCCCTCCTTGGATGTTAGGACCTTGTTAGACTGACATCTTATGTCAATAAAACCAGCTTCAAGTTCACATACAAACACATTCATAACAAGCAACCTCCTCAGTTAGTTAGGGAGGTTACTCAAGGTAAAGCCCTTGGTAGAGGCAGGATATTTATTTCTAAATTGAAAAGTTCTCTTGATATTAAAATTTGGAAGACAAAATATTTGCTAACCCTATAAAATTGAATTACCATAAAGCACAGGAAGTGGTTCTGCATATTTCATACATGAAAAGGAAATATTTGGTTTGCATTCAATTCTTTTGCTCCTAAGTCCTGTCTCAGAGACTTTGCATGTATGTGAATAGAGAAAAAACACTGAATTGGTGCAACATCATTCCAGCAGTTTGCCTCACTTTCTTCCTGAAGCCCATTTTATTTTACGCCTTTGAAAAAAACAAAAAGAATATACAGGACATAGAACAGCAGTACTTAGACTTAATATTTCATGAAAACCTCATCTCAACAGCTGTCATTCAGAACTGTTGAAGAAAAGTGGACATCTGCTATACAGAGATCTTACTTTAACCAATATTAGTTTTTTTTAAAAAAGCATTATGACTAACATGGATTGGGATATACATCTGTCCATGTCCTTGGGGTGAATACGAGCAGTGTATCTTTTAGACTTCTCTTCCTCAACATTTAACTTTCAAAAATGCAAAAGGAGAAGGAGCTGAGTAGTCAGAAGCAGGTCTTAGACACCACGGAGAGGAGCAAGAAAACCTACTTTGAATGCGGGAGACAGTACTTCACTGACACTGGCATTGAAACTCACCAACTCTGCTCTCAACTCCATGATAGTAACAACCTGACCCCTGTTAGGCCCCTTCAGTACAAGCCTGTCTCTAACAGGATTTTCAGACTCATTTCAGGGTTTTTTTTTTTAATCTACACCATCCAGAAAGTGATTATTTATACAATATTTTTTCTCGTAACTGCATCACTGGCAGTGAAGGCCAACCATCATGTGGGTGTTTCATAAAGATGACTGAACAACGCCAAACAATGCTTTCTAAGGATACTCAGTATTGATTGGCTTTCTGTCAACTTTACATCAGAAAATTTTGTATTAAAACTATAACAGCACCATTGAATCAATGTTGTAACAATAACTGCTATAAAACCAGAGAAGACATTTGCTTTAGTGAGAAAAGCCTATAAAAATTTCTAGACAAAGTGAAACTTGAGCTAGATTGAGAGGATGAGATTTACAAAAAGGAAGTGTTACATTCCTGTGGGGGGGCAGAGAAAAAGTCATGTGAGACAAAGAATACAGGTTATGTGCCACGCAGTCACCGAAAACTGTACTGTGTTCCAATTGTTAATCCTCCAGCTCCCTGCCAGGTACACAGAGAATGGGAATACGAAATACTCCCAACATTCAAACTTGTCAGTTTAGTTTGAGAGAAAAGATTTTCTATCTATGACACAATTACTCAGCTAAAATAAATGGTGTAAATGCTGGGAGATGTGGACTATCCCAGGAAGCATTGTGTAGGGGAACTTTAGCTTGACTTTTACAATTTTTGGATTTCAGTGGATAGAGGAAGAGGAGGGTGGTAAGTTTAAACGGAGAAGGTACATATGAAGGAGGGGAGGTAAAAGACAGTAGGTGGCATGCGGGCCCAGACAGTGTCGGTGTTCAGATCACGGGCTTTGCTGTCAATTACACTGGCTTGTGCTCCAGCTTCTTAACCTACTGTCATGTGACTTAGGACAAATTATTCAATACCCCTGTCCCTCAGTTTAATTATATCCAACATGGGGATAAAAATAGTACTTCCCTCTAACTGTTGTTATGCAAGATTAGTATATGTAAAGAACTCAACACAACCCCTGGCATATCATAAATATTCAGTAAAGATAAAGAATAATTATTATTAATATCATCATCATCACCATCATCATTGTCATCATTGGCTCACAAGATATATTTGTTGGACAAATAAAAGAATGCAAGAATGTGTGAATTAATAGTAGTAAAGAGACAATAAGAAACCAAGCCCAGACTGAGTAAAGGTGGTGAGAGTATACTTGGAAGGATCCTTCCAGAGCTTACATTGTTTTGTTCTAGGTTCTCTTTTTATTATTTGGGCTCTGTGAAGCCAGAGAAGACTTAGGGTAACTACAGGGTGATTACAAGTAATAAGCTAGACTTGGATAGACCAGCATTTACATTCCAGTTCCAGCCCTTACTGCTGCTTGTCCTTGGAAATTTATTTAGCCCTCAGCTCCCTCAATCAGAAAATCAGAAAAATAATAGAGTCTACCTCAAAGTGTTGTTGCAAATGTTAAAAAGGTTAATGATTGGATAGTTTATTACCACAATGACTAGAACATTGTAAGTATTTAGTAAATAATGACTTATTATCTTTCTCCTCATTCTCCCTTTTCTTCCTCAGAGGAGCATTTATAGTATAAATAAAGTGCTTATTTGGGTGTGTATGAGAGATAGCAGGTGAGGTGTATTTCGGAGGGATATTGGCCTAAGGCAGAAAACCACCTTAACCAGACTTGAAATGATGAAGTTAAAGACATTGATGTAATTATTAAAAAGGAAGGGCAGTAAAGATAAAAGATATGTTAAAGAATGAATCAATTAAAGATCTGAGGTTGCCTGAATAACTAGGGGGAACAAAGACCAACAGGTCTGTGGATTCCAATTAGCAGTAAAACAAGGTACCACTCACTCAATTACTAGTTAATAATGAACTCAAATATCTAGAAGATCTGCATAATGACTTCTAAAAAGTTTTCCTATATAGTACCAGAGTTGATTTTCATAGCACTTTTATGATGTGAATTTTATTGTGCTTTTATTTTATAGGTAAGGGAAAGAATATTCTCAGAAAAGAAGGAAACACTTCCAAGGTAATATAGCCAGAAAGTGTTAAACTCTCATACTGGTTTCTGATTTGAAATTCCATGGTCTTTCCATTATATTATTGCCTTTCTGGAAATTAGGTTGTCTCTAAACCTTTTTCTGTATAAACCAATTATGATGAAACAGTTGATGGGTTTTGCAATATTGAAAATTGAATTTGACCAATTGACTTTTTCAGCCACTCCTTCCTCTGATTCAGTAGGAGTGTAGATCCCCTGGGGTCAGTGTGGGTCTATTCATGGGAAATCTGAACCCAGGGATTTTCCTCAGGCCACAGGCATCGTTTTGTTATTTTGGGTTGCTTTTTCAAATTGTCCCAATTTGCCCAGACCTGATAGGAACATTGTCTAGCACGGTGGTTCTCAATGGCTGATCTCCAGACCTGCAGCAGCAGCACCCCTGGTGACAGGTTTGATATGCAAATTCTCAAGGCCCTTCCCAGAACAAAGGAATCAGAAAGTCTCAGGGTGAGGTCCAGCTCCCTGCGTTTTAACAAGCTTTTCAGTGACTCTCTTCACATTAAGTTTGAGAACCACTAATACAGAAGAAAATTTTTCAAAAGTTTTAACTACAGATTCAGATTTTCATATTTTCCAGAACATTATAGTTGTCTAAAAATGATCAGAAACCCAATAGGTGAGGATCAGATATGATAGGCAGTGGCATAATCTGCAGGTTTCAAACTCACGTACATCTTTATTTTCATATTTGCAGGTTGTTTAATTTTCTTTTCATGCCTGGACAGAATTCTTAAAGGATTTATTCAGCTGGGTGTCAATGTATTGCCACCAGGAATCAATAACTGACACACTTATGTACGAAGATTGCTAATAGAGAAAAAAATATCATCTGTACATGATGCTGTAGAAAAATTCAAAATTAAAGAAACACTGAAATAAGAATTTGCATGAAATACACAAAATACAAAAAAAAATTCACTAATAAGAAATTTACAATTTTACGTCTTCTTCCACTTGACCTATAGTAAACTTCAAGGAGAGCCCTGAAAGTGAGTAAAAAAGCAGAGCATCTAAACAAGTTAAGATAGCAAGTCTCTTAAAAGAAGTTTTCCTGTTGAACCACATCCCCTGCTCTTTATGACTTTTTGTAGTCCCCTCCCACAGCAAATTTTAGTCTGACCTTGTGTAAAAAAATTGGATACATAGATGGTATTTGCTCGGTTTCTGAGGCTGGGTCGCAAGTAAACTTGCAGCTTCTGACCTGGTTTCTTGAAACACTCTGAGGGGGAATCAACCACCACATACACAGTCAAACTTTCTTGAGACTGCCATTTTCTGAGGAAGCCAAACTGGCCATGTGGAGAAGTCGTGTATGTTGCCCAGGCAGCTTCTGGGTGTTAGAGCCGGCCCAGCTGAGGCAACAGCCATCTGTCTTAGATGTCCAGCTCAACTGAGCCTTCAGACAACTCTCCTCAGCCACAATATAACAGCAACCTCAGGACAAACTCTTAGTGAGGAGAGCCCAGATGAGCCTAGTCAGTCCACAAAAATATGAGAGAGAATAATAAATTGCCTCCAGCTGCTAAGTTTTGAGAGGTGGCCCTCTATACATCAATAGATAACTAAAACATTAATGTTCATTTCAAACACCATTTATGCTAATAATCATAGTGATAAAATATATACATCAGTGAATATGAGGCTGATTTTGCTATCTGTTAGTATGTCTACCCATCACCTTTCAAAGTCACACAAATGTAGATTTGCCACTAATTTGTGCCGGAAATAGTCACCAAATTTGGTTCTTTTGTACCCATGCAATTTGATCAACAGAACCTGGAGAAAGCTGAACTTCCTATCAGAGAATGGATGCAGCCTAAAGTATACAATATCACTCACCACTCTACTCTCCATTGAGCTCTGAGCCAGAAAGGAGAGGAAAAACTAAGACCAGCCATGCAGGTAACAGCGCTTAGAATAAAAATGAGAACTGTTGAAAGACAACTCTATGTAACATGCTTGAGGAGGTTAATGCGCTCAATAAGATGTCAGCACATTTATATTTTTATTCATATCACTACTCTTTTTAAATTGATAAGTCATGGGTAAAGAGAAGCCTCTTTATCATTTGCTATTTTCAGCCACTGTTTTGTCAATTCTATATTGTTATTAGGGAAAAATGTGCAAAGAAAAGGTGACGATGTGGAGTCTAGTTTGTACATTAGAGTATAAACAACAGCAAGAAACCAGATTGCCGCTGGAATATTATTAGCATGGCTCGTGCAGTACACATTAATGGATCCATCCACCATGTGTAGGTGAATAACAAGAAACAAGTTCCATATCATTATTTTTTTTTGTAAGAGGATATTTTCCTCATCATCATGTAACAGAGTTCGATTGATAATAAAATTGACTATTCGAAATTTGCTATTTAAAGCTCCTTGATGTATCATCTTATAAAACTTTTGTTAACAGAAGACATTTACCCTGGCTCAAAGAAAACTATTTTTATGGACCAATGGGTATCTGTTTTATTTTTAAATAATCTGTTAACTTCATCCCAGTGAGGCAATGTGGTATAATGGAGTGAGCTCTGGACTAGGAGTCAGGAAGGGTCATTCGTTTAACCAAAGCTGTTGAATCCTCTCACCAAACTGCAGGCACCGTATTAGATACTGGGAGGCACAGCACCTGTCCGTGTGGGTTTTAACACACCATATTCTAGTTCTGACCTTATCATAAGTATCTATGTGAATAAGAAATCATGGGACACATCGGTTAAAGACTCTGATTTGATTTGTCTTCTGTAGATTAAGATGAATTAGATGACTGCCAATATACCAATCATTATTCTAATACCTTAATGGAAGCTTCTTTAAGTTCTGAATAAAACCATACTTAAAGTAGGATGCTTCATGATTCAACACAAGAAAAATGATAATAACCTTCTCATCAAGTCATTAAAGTTTATTAAATTTGTAAATCATATTTTTAATACAGATTATGTCTCTTGGTTTCTGTCCGCCCCCCCTGCCCTGGTTAAATTGTCTGAAAAGCTTCCTGGATGCCCCACTAGTTTGTTCCTTTCAAAACTTTGCATGGAGTTCCTACCTTGCAAATGAACCAGGAACAGCCATATGCTGCCTAGGCTCAAGATGATCTGAGGGAGACAGTCACAGAGTGACAGCTTCATAGAATGTGCAATATATGCAAAAGCTATTGTGGAAACACTAAACAGGAGCCCCTAACACGACCTAACTGGGAATCAGGGAGTACCAGAGTGTTCTGTCCTAGTAACAGTAAAGCTAACTCTTTCTCTACAAAGCACTACTGGCGTATGGAACAAGAACAAGTTTCACTGGGTGAGACTGTCTCATGGATTGCAGGACATTTAGCGCCCCCTGGCCAACATCCAAGAAATGGCGGTAGGAATCCCTAGGCATGTGATCATCAAAAGCATTCCCAAATATGTCCAAATGCTCCCAGGGGGAGGGCCAATAGGTCTGGGGTAAAGGATTCAGTGGTCTCCCATCTGGTGAGAAGGTTTAGAGAATAAATCAGTGCTTACCTGAGAATAACATGAGAAAATGTGAAATGAATGGACTCAGGAGACTTCATGCTGTCCGTCTGCTCTGTGGAAATAAGATGAACTTTACCTTCAACCTCAATTCTTTGGCAATATTTTGCTTATTGTTTAAAGACATGGCTAAAATATTCATGAAATTGAAAAAAAACAAAACCTGAGTTCTTTAAAACCCAGAGAAAACACTTGGCTCAACACAGTGAAATAGGTAGGAGACATACAGGATACATTCACCACAATGGCATTGTCTTCTTCGTCATGAAAACCCCAAATCCAAACTGATGTCATGGCTTATGATTGTGTTTATGGACTGAAAAAGTCCAAAGGAGGCAAAGAGTATATAATATCTCAGCTAGCAACATTCTCTTTAAGACTTATTTCTTTAAGTCCCCTGCTCAATAAAGTTGAGGGTCCAGGTCACTTAATAATCTCGTATAGTCAAACCAAAAACAACGGAACTATTAAAACTCTTTTTTACAGGTAACCTATGTGTGCTACTGTTGGTTACAATTCCTTTCACACATAATACACAAAACTACTAATTATTCACCGGCAGAGAAGCATGGTGAAGGCAAATAAAGTTTACACCCCCCGCCATGAAAACACTTATAAACAATAAGGCTGTTCCTTTATGCTGACCTGCTGAAAAAGATTTAAATTTTGTCTAGTTTAGATGTTACTCAGTCAATGAAAGTTCTGTGTTGGGAAACACTGCACACAGATTTCAGGCTATGCATGCATTAAATTGCCACGAAATATCAATAAAGCCTCTTATGCATATAAATTCCAGCCTACAACATATCGGTTTTACGCCAGCAATGTGGGCTCAATTTCTGGCAAAGGAAGTCTCATGATGGGAATTCAAGTAAACTCTTCATTCTTCCCATCTGCACCGGGGCACATTCTCATGGGTTCCAAATAGTACTTCTCCAAAAGATGAATCCATTCATAGACACTGTCGGCAAACTGTGAGCAGGAAAGCTCAGTATTCAGAATAAGGATTTAACAACAGGATAAATGAGTTTTCCTTTCCCCTCTACTATTGCCTTGCTTTTTGTTACCTTCATTTTCCTTGAGGCGCTTGTGGGCTTATTTGCCAGTGAAAACACGGGCACACACATTGTGTCCCATGGATTATGTGAGAAATACCAAGAATAACTAATCAAGACATAAATTATTTAAAAAGATCTTAGAAACTTTCTCATTAAATTTTAACGGTGTTGATTTAACCATACACATTTAATCTCCATAATAATGATGTGTATGCACTTAGAGAAAATTGCACAATAAGCACAAAAATAAAAGACTAACCTCTGGCAATATTTTTGAGCAATTAGAAGAAAAAAGTTGAGAAAAATAAAACAGAATGTAAAAATAATACAAAGATGAATATAAACCTAGAAAACCCTGAAGGTAAGTGAAGCCCACATCAATATAGAACTAGTCAGATAATACAGGCAGGTATGTTTTCTAGTTTGAAATATCTTTAATGCTTCCCTCATTGCTGTTTATGGCTTTTTTATATCTGTGACTGGTTTTCTAACCATCCTGCTGATGCAACTTAGTCAATAAATAAATATATATATATATGTACATATATATATGTTATATAATGCCTATCAACACATACACACTTCATAGAAGAGACCCAAACTAAAGTCAGTTTTACTTAGTTGCCAACCAGAGCTAGTTTTAATATCACCTAAGTTTGCACCATTATTTACGGTTGAGAATATGTAGAGAAAAACATGTCTTCTTTCAAGAATATTTTCGCTTAAGATGTGCAGTTAAGATAATCATAGCCTCACACGTGGCAAACTGAGACAGAACAGGTAGTGGCATTCAGTCACCACTGACTCTCATGCCAGTAATTGTACAAGAACGGCACCCTTGATGAAGGAAGACAAATATTTTAAATGCCTTAACTTAAAGAAGGAGAACAAAAACAATTCTGTTTGCTGCAACCTCTGTTTGACTACATTTTTACCAACACCAAATTTATATGAAAAAGCAACTGGACTTCATAGTTTCCATTGGCCATACCAGGTTTGTTCCAATTTTTGAGCACAAGAATGTGTTAATTTGTCTGGAAATTTAAAAAAAAAAAAATTCTGGCAGGCACAACCAGTATACTAAGCAGTGTTCTGAAAATAGGAAAGCTAACGTTGAAGAAAGCACCATGACTACGGAGACACACTCACCCAGGTAAGCCTGTAACGACATATGCCCAGCACCATCTTTGGTGACTTGTGTCAACCAGCGGTCACTGGCATCAATTCAGTGCCAACAGGAATCCCCAGTTTGGGATGTGGTGAAGAGGGAAACTTTATTCAGGACAAAACAGCTCAATTGTGACACAGCCCCGCTGTGAGGCAGCCCTGGGCCAGGCCCTTCTCTGGGAAGACAGCTCCGCTTTGCTCCTCACTGGGCGGCTCCACTCTGTGCCCGTCTGCTCTGGTGTGCACCAGTCTGCTCTGGTGTGCTCCAGCGCTGGTCTGGAGAGACATCTGTGTTTCTGTTTAGCTGGGGAAAAGCAAGTCTTGGTGGAAAAGGCAAGGGCACTCCCAGAGCCTGAAGGGAGTTGACTTATATAGGCAGAAGCCCTGTTCCTGGTCCCTGGCTGGTCGGTCTGGGCCAGTGCCAAGTGATGCAAAATGTGACTAGATGTTTGGGAGTCATATGTGCCAAACTCACGCTTCTGGGAGACTTGTCAATTCACCAATTCAATCAAACTTGACCTACTCTGTACTGAGTGCTGAGAATATAGCAGTGAACAAACAGTCCAGGTATCTGTCATATGGAGCTAAGATCCTATACAGACCTGTCACCTAGTCATTTAACAATTTAGTTCAACGTGTCAGAGAGCTGACTATGGAACTCTAAATAGGATTCCCTTTTTACCTGAAGACTTCTCTGTGGAATAACCGCCACCAAAATGTGCTATGGCAGTTCTGTTCATACGAATACCAGAAGCCAGCAGAGGTAATGAAAGCGTAAGAGACTTTGTAGTGTACCCTCAGTTCCAAAGTTCAGCCATTAGACTTTTGTAGGTCCCATGCCTTGAAAATGATTGTGGATTATTTCTTCCTCAAATGACCTCCATTCCTCTCTGCCAGCCCTGACCTGCATCTCTGGTTACTCTGATTAATAGCCAACTTAACTCTTGGGTTTCTGAATTAGCTGAAGTCACAGGTTGTGCCATTCCCTGTCCCCCAGCTTGTCCCTCACAAAGCACACATAGCAGCAGAAAACGCCCCCCTTCAAAATCACTAAATCAGAAGGTGGGGAAATAGTTATGTTTCTTTTTTCTCTCATCCTTTTTCTTTGCTTCTTGTTTCCCTTTTTCTCTGTATTTCTCACTCTTCCGTTTCCTCTGCTCATCTCCTTACCTCTTTCGCTTTTTTCTCCTCTATCTTCCTCCTGCACTTCAATATATTTATTTTTTCTCTGTTTCCATATTTCTTGATTTGAAAGATACTCATTGCCCACTTATGTCATCTAATGGAAACTCTATCCGTTCCTATCACCAAGTTTATTTCATTATTTTATATCATTACTTCAGTCATATTTCAGAATGAGACACAGAACATCACAAGAATAGAACAAGAAAATTGCTTCAGTTTTTATCTTAAAAAAAAAACCTGTTTCTAGCAAAAGATTAATGGTTTTAAAAACAAACCATAAGAAAAAACCCTTCAGAGGAAGATAGACCCATTTTTAACGGGAATCGCCAAATCTGTTTAACCAAATGAGGAAAAGAAAGCTCCAGTATTAACACAATTCTTGTCTGCTTCAGCAACTCAGAGAATTTTTAAGTACACTACTTGCAAGTTGTAAAATTCAAGAATAAATTACAGGGATGTCCGAGTGCCAAAGAACTCAGTGGAGCTTCGTTCCCTTAAATGCTCTTTTGCTAAAGTGAGGAAAACAGACCCATATCATTAGAACATAGTTAATCCAGTCAAGAATGTAACAGGATTTAGCCACAAGGAAGAACTCGAATAGTCCAATCTATTTTATAATACCATTACCCTATTTAGAATGCTCAGCACCCTTGGCACATAAATGCAATGAATGTTTAGTTGCTATAGCAGGTCAAAATGATAGCATCTGAACCTCTAGTTGTTCACATCCTGTCTCTCAGAAATTCTTGCTGCCACAGGAATATCTTTCAGTTTGTTCAGTCTCATATCAGCAGTGACACCCAGTGGATGGAAACATTTTAAACAAGCTGGCTCGCAGCTCTGTCTCTGTCCCCCACCCCCACCTCCTCTCTCCAGGGCAAGATTTTTGTAAGTGCTTTGTTTCTCTGACCTTCTTACAGCTCTCCACAGGAAAAGAATTTATCAGATTGCCTAATGCTGGCCAGCTTTTCTTTAAAATTTACTCAAATTAGAAAGCCTCAGACATTTCCTTTGCACTAAAGACATTTGAACCTATCAAAATATGTTCAGCTAATTTGATATTTGGTTTCTCAAAATAAAATCGATATACAAGTATAGGGATAAAAGAGGAGAGAAATGCTCAATTAATTTCCTACATTTTAAAAAAAATGTAATTGCCAAGCAGAAATCACGGCTTTATTATTTATTCGTAGCAAGTCAGTTAGAGCATATTAAACTAAATTGTGAGGAAAAAGTAATATAAACTGTGAACTAAAATCAATTTAATTCCAAAAGATGGCTATCAGTAAAAATAGATCGACTTTCGAAAGCAACTATTTTATTAAGATGAACTAGTTCAGCTTGTCTCACAGGGTGACATAAATGACCTTCTTTGATGCGACAGAAACTAACGAGATATACATTTACAAAAAAAACTCTTATATATAGCTTCTTAATTCCACATACTTGTTTGTGTGATCTTTTTTAATACAATGCCTCGAAAAGCAAAGATAAAATTTTGTTCTATTTTTGTTCAAACTGTTGTTTTTGCTGTGTAGTTAGAGCCAAAGAAGATATTTTGCTCATCTTTAAGTAGATCGTTGTTGAGAATTGAGCTATAGCACCAGCTCCCTAGATTGTTTCAATATAAGTCAAGGCAGCACCTACCAGCAAAAGTAGGTGGTGGTGTGATGAGTTATTAGAGTGTTTTCTGACTTTGTCAAAACCACCACTTGATGATATCTGTTTTTCAAAGTGGATTTCTAGCATGGAAATTGATTGATTTGCATTAAAAAAAAACTGAGGGTATTTGTGAAGCAAAGGAACCAATACTCAACTTTACTAGAGTGGCTGTCACCAAAGTTAGAAAGAGGCAACAAGTTTCTTATAATAAAACCACATGGAGGAAAAGAGATTGTGCTGGTAACCTAGCCTGCAGAAAAAGAGAGCATTTGGTGGGAGATGGTTGGTTTGGTTTGGCATAGTTTACACATATTGCTTAAAGCTCATATATACCTGGGCACCGTGAAGTGGAGATTGAGCATGGAAGTATGCAATAGCATGATGCAACACGGTGCCTAACATAGGACAACATTCCCAGCAGGACTGAGTCCACTGGATTCTGCAGGACTCTACAGTTACTCAACAGTGTTACCACATGGTAATGAGAAGGAACAGGATTTATGGGCTGTTGAAACTCCTGTTACCCAGGGCATTCCAAATATTGTGTTTCACAAGGCACCGATATCTAGGGGGGATGCCTTTCATCTCTGTGGTAATGGAGTAAAATGCAAGTCTCCTGGCTGAATGTTGGAGCAGCAGGGGAGAGGCAACCCCAACATAATTCATCCCAATCCGCACGGTCATGCCCACACCGTTAGGGTAGCACAACCTCGTCTCCTTACCGGAGCAGCTATTCTTGGCCCCTTCTTTGCTTCAGCCCCCTCCCGAGGTTGTTTCTGTCCCCCGCTCACAGTTCTAAGATATCCAAGTCCATCACTCACTTCCACTCACTTTGAATATGACGGGCTGCTTTACCTCAAGGGCGTATCTGTGTGCAGAGCCTTAATGGCTCTGCAAAGCTCTCCTGGGCCAGGCTGTTCAGATTTTGCAATGATAATGTTTACTTAAAACCAGTTTTCTTCTCACTTGAAGAAGGAAAGCTTTCTCTAATGTTGCAGAAGCCATCACCCAGGTTAACTATGGCTGGTCCTTTGCAAACCCAGCTAACCCTTTTTGAATTAAGTCTCCACTTATTCAAAGAAAAAAACTGAAGGCTAGAAGGAAAGGTCTCTCGTGTAAATACTTAATATATTTCTAATGGTGCATGTGATGCTGAGACAAATAGCTATTGGAACAGTGGCTGGAAAAGTAAAAGAGATGGAGCCATTTTGTACTCGTGTGGATGAAACAGGTTGTGCCATCTACCCAGGCTTCCATTCCTCTGGTGGACATTTATTTAGCTCCCACTGTGGGCCAGTCAAGGTGATCGATGTCCAGGATCAAAGGTAAACAAAATACCTTCCCTGCCCTATTGACCTCCACACTGCTGCGCATGTGCACGGGGGCAGGGGGGTAGTTACAAAGTTTTTCCTTGCCATGATTTATCTAAGTTGAACTCACAATGGCTTGATCACCCTTCCTTCCATTCCACATCATGCGCTTAGTTTTTCTTTGATTTTCATTCCTTTAAACGTGGACAATGAGCATAAATCAATCAGTTCATGTGCAAAGAAAGTTGTTAGAAATTTTTAGCAAAGTACATTTAAAAAAATAGATTTTAGTTTTTATAGCAGTTTTAGGTTCATGGCCATATTGGGCAGAAGATGTGAAGATTTTCCATTCACCTCCCTGCCCCCAGTAGGGATTATCTCCCCCGTTACTGACATCCCCACCAGAGTGGTGCATTGGTTACAATTAATGAACCTACACTAGCAGAGCATTATGAGCCGAAGTCCGCAGTTTACCTCAGAGTTCACTCTTGGTGTTGTACATTCCGTGCGGTTGGACAAATGTATAATGACTTGGATCTGCCACGAGTGAAGTGGGTTTTCATCAAGGGGAGAGGGTTTGTGGATCCTAGTATTGTAAGGACTCAAACAACCCAGTGACAAAGAAAAACATTGGAAAAAATAAAGAAAAATGGCAAAGGGAAGAAGGGAGGGAAATAGCAGCAAGAGAGGGAGAAAACAGGAGGAACAGTTGAGGCAGAGGAAGAGAAGGAAAAAGCTACTGCAGACTAACTTCACCTACTTTACTTCCAAGAGCAGCCCAGATAAATAGAATAATCCTAGAAAAACGTGCTGTGGATCTGGCCCGGGAAGCCAGGAAGCCGCCATTTGCCCATGTGGATGGCAAACATCAGCTGGAGACCATGGATGCAGGCAAACTTTCTGCAGTGCTTGTGAAAAGCAACTTGTAAAAATTCATATCAAAAATAAAACACAAGAGTTTGAATATTACTTTAGAACCAAAATGATGCAGAAATACTCAGGCTTAAACTCTTTTCTTGTTTTAAACTTTTTGATGTTGGTTTGTTTTGTGAACTATGAGATATATTTAAATTGCTCAAATAGTAATGCACAGCTTGATGGATTTTTGTAACATGAACACACACCTGTGACTAGTACTAAAACAAGCACAAGCGCGTTATCATTACATTAAAAGCCAAGTGCAAGCCCCTCCTATGCACTATTCCCCCAAGAGTCAACAAAGTTTGCCTCTGGACAACATCAATTAGTTTTTAACTGTATTCAAGTGGAACATATAGTGTAAATCATATAGCAGATATGCTAAATACAGCATATATTCTTTTGGATTCTGACATCTTTTGTCCAGTGTTAGTGAGATCCATCCGTGTTATTGCAGGAAGATAAAGTTTGCTCATTCTACACACTACATAGTATTTCATTGAAAAAATATATCACAGATTACTGTACCATCTGCTAATGACCTAAGTTTATATTTTAATATCTGTTATTACTTGTAGTGAAACAATTTATTTTTCTATGAATTTATTTTTAAAGTAAATTCATATGTGCAAAGAACATTGTCAAATACTTATTAGTCTTTAATTAAATTAATTATTAATAGGCTATGTTCAGGAGAGAAAACTGAGAAAATATCTTCTCTCTCTCTCTGTCTCCCACCCTTCCTCCCTCTCTGTCTCACACACACACACACACACACACACACACACACACACACACACACACACAATGAGTGAAAGAAAGGGGGTTGGGACAGGGGCAGATTGGGTCTGTACGTTGGATGAACAATGTGAGAAGAAAAGTAGGTTGCCAAGCCATGTCTGAAACCAACTGAGTTAGGCACATGTTGGGAAAAAGATTCATGACTGACACCACACTCCCAACAAGGCAAATGTATGGAGGTTAATAATGACTCTTAGGAAACTCATGGGCTTATTAGAGAATGTTTTATTCATGAATAGTAAAGAATTCCTTATTCTCAGCTCAGGAAATTTCCTTAAATCTTTAGAAGAAAATTACAGAACTTGGTTTTGGTTGTTCTGTTTTATATGTATGTGTGTGCTACTGCATACTTACACACACAACATACACATACACACATGCACATACTATATACAGGCTGGAAAATATTTGTTTATAAAGCTTAGTTGTAGAGGTTTTACTAAGAAATAAGCCAAGTAACACTCCTTTCCTTTATTTAATTGAAACAAAAGGTCTATTTTGCAAAATACCTGTAACATGCAATTAATCCATAAGTGTGAGTTTACACAGATCGCCTGTATAAAGGTGTGATTATACGGACCTAAAACAGAGCCCTCATCTCAGTATGAACCTGAAGATGGAGTCTGTCCTACAGGACCACAGCAGTAAAATCTGTGCTTGACGATCGACTCCTCCTGCGGACCAGCCGCTTCCTGTTCCACTGCACTCATAAGCCACTCATGTCCCGGTTTAGCTTGGTACATACATGTAGCCAGAGAGTGCAGCTCAGGGGACCTCATTGTCCAACAGGAAGTTGAGAATATGCTCATCGCCACCCCCCTCACTCTGTTACAGTGAATCCGGGTTTAATGTGGTCTGCGTGACATTAAATTTGGCTGTCTACAGTCTCAAGTGAACACAGTCTACTGATTCTCTACATCCTTTTGTTGCCTGTGTGCCTGTGTACACACGTGTGTGTGTGTGCATGCACACACCTGACACAACACAAATTTCATCATAGAAGCAGACACTGCAAAATTCAAGAAGAAAATAGAATGTTATTCTGCCTTACCTTCTTTTTGCAAAGGTTTATGGTCAGAATAAAAATAAGACCTATTTTATTTGGGGATCAAATAAATTTTATAGTTTGGGGGAGACACTGTGAATGTATATATAACTCCCAGCATATTCTTATTAAACAATTCCTTGTGCATAAAAGGAAAAGGATTCAGCTACTATAAAAATAATACATGTACACTCTTAAATAACTGTTTTTTTGCTACAGTGATTAGTCTGTCCTCTCTTGAAGAGGAGATAATTGGAAATAGGTTTATAAATCAGTCCACTCCTGAATATTTACCCTCTTTTAGTCAAAATGTTGCCTCAATTTGTCAATTATTTTGACAAGTATTGATAATATTATAAAAACAAAGGTGGTGCCAATTTCCAGCTCTAAGTGGGTGAAGGAAACAGCTGAACATAAAAATAGGGGATTTCTCCTGTTCTCGTCAGATCAGCAAGTTGAGAAAGAGAAAAACCACGCCTCCTTCCTCAGGACCCTTAAATTAAATGCTATCCTTTCTGCTTGCACACTACTGAGCTGATCTAAATCTGGGCATTCATTGGCCAGAGAGTCTGAAAGGCAGATTGACTGTGGTGGAGTCAGCCTTTGGGAGCCAAATGCTTGCACACATTTCACTAGTCCCTATGTCAAATCTTCTGTGTGAGCCGGCTAGTACGTACTAAGTAATGAGGACTTTCCCATTTATTCTTTGCCAATTCAGACATTTACTCAGACTTCACACCAGGATCAAAGGGGAGGTACAAAGTAAGTATAATTCAAGCTAGTATCAAGACAATTTAAGCTATACAAAACCTTTTCTCGCTATCTCTGGGTAACTGAAGCAATATTATTTAGACTATTCCTTCAATCTCATAAATTGTTCCCTCCAGTCTCCATTTTACTTGTAAATAGTTGGTGTATCTGTGGAGAAGGCAGGATTAACGCCTCTGCTTCTGCAAACTCAGCTGGCGCCCTTTGCTCACATAATCCAAGAGGAAGTCTGCCAAAGATTTGCAAAGTCTGTTTGGGGTTTACAGTCTGAAAATGGTGGTTGCTAGAAAAAGAAAACGGAGTCACTAATTGGTGCAGTTACTATTGCTGAATTTAAAAAAATTAACCTATGATTTCACACATATGTGGAATCTAATGAACAAACTGCATTAACAAGCAAAATGGAGACAGACTCATAGATAAAGACCAGGCTCACAGCTGTGGGGGATGCGGGAGGTGAGGGGGTGCAGGGATGGAGCAAAAAGGAAAAAGGACTCATGGACATGGACAACAGTGTGGTTCTGTGGTGGGGAGAGGAGTATAAGGGGACTAAGTGGTAATGGAAAAAATACAATAAAAATTTAAAAATACAATCAATTGAATTAAGATAATTAGATAAATTAGTAAGCATATATATTAGCATAAGAGTTTAACATATATAAATATGTCAATCATTACTTCAAAATATTTGGGATATTGCTAAAGAAAACAATAAAAACATTATGTATGACTTAAAAAAATTAACCAAAAGCTGAGGGTCTCAAATTAGTCATTTTATTTTTCTCCCAGAGTTTGTAGGGCAAGAACTGATACAGAAAATGGCAGAACTGGCTTGTCTCGGGCCCACAGTTTCTACTGCCTCCTTGGAAAAGCTCATTGGTTGGGGATGGTGTGCCGGTGGCAGCGGAAGTCCTATGGAGAGTCATTCACTCGCATGTATGGCACCTGCCCCGGGACACTTGTTCTGATGCCAGAAGCAGTGACATGTGGCATCTCCATGTGATTTGGGTTCCTCACCACATGGTGGCTTCAGTATGTGAAATTTTCACGTGTCAGCTCAGGTCTTCAATTGCAACTAACTATGTAAGTGAACGTGGGAGAAACAGCGTTATCGTTGTGATCCATTTGCTTAAGTCACGTGGCATCACTTCAGCCATATTCTATCTCCTGAGGTCCTAGCAATTCAATCAGAATTCTTTAAAACTGCAACACTCATCTGAAGATGGTAGCAAATATCAAAGGCATTTTCTTTGAATATTCATATGAACATAAGAAGTCTTTCTTGACAATATTCTCCATAAAAAGTGTTACACGTGTCTTTTTAAGACATCAGGAGGAGCTAGACTAAGCCTAGTTTTCAGGGGTCATTAGCTCATGACAAACTATTTGAAAACTTAAAAATTGTACTCCACTCTAAAAGTCTGGCCTGCCTCTTTGGACTGAGCAGCAAGCTGTGCACTGAATTATTATACACGGTCCACTGATTTATTTTGTACTTTGACAGTTGAGCAAAAGTTGGCTTTTTTATGTGCAATCTGTAGTTTCATTTGCCTGAAACTTATTTCTTTTCTGAAACCAAACAGGATTATCTAGGTTTATAGTAAAAATTTATTGAAAATCCCCAAGACTATATAGTTACTATTCAACATATTTTTTTACTTGAACCTTTCCATCAAGATTAGCTATGTGCTAAAAAAATACAAAAATAAAAGCATGCTTATTGAAATATCTATGTATAATTTAATATTACAATAATTTACATGCAAATGGCAATGAGAAAATTATATACGAGAAGTTTATATTGAGTTCTCCTTGAGTTCCTGCATTACTGAATCTACACGGAGATAACATTCCAATTTTAATGGATATCACAATCCTGGAGGCCCCACTATTTCTTAGGACTCTCTGTAACCTCATGGCAAAGAATGATTAGGTTTCAGAAACGTATTTTTTCCCAGAAATGCCAAGCTGATAAACATCTGAAATTTCAACACAGCTGTTCTGCTGATTTCCTTACTGCTGTAATCACATTCAGAAATCAAAATTGGGATGGAATATTTGGAACACATTTCCCCTCCTATTTATTAGCCTGTTTAAGTACCTATGGTGAGGGGATAGTTCAGAGGGAAGTGGAAGAAGAGCAAACTTTTTCATTTCTGTCACCTTGTGCTTTGTGTGTGCTTCAGTGAAGGGTTTTCTGATATGTGTTTAATGTTCTTGGGGTTGATGACTGGCATCTTTGCATGTACGTCATAAAAGTGGATTTATTTTGAAATTCAAACTAGCTTTACCTACTCAAGGAAAACATGGAGTTGAAGCAATTATTCCGGGCACTTAGGTCCCAAATCACTTTCATCTCCATTTTAAAAATATGTCTGGTATTTCATGTCATTTCACTTCAGCATCATCTTTACAAATGAACTAATTTAAAGGGTGAGAAAGATACAGTACTCATACAAGTCAATAGCTGCTTTGAAAGCCTAAACAAAACTGTAAACATAGTTTTTGACTCATTCTTTGGCATTCCTCTCAGCCCCATAATGGTGTCTCATTGCTACTAGACAAAATTTCTGATAGTGAAGAGTAGACACCAGCATTTTTAAAGTCCATAGGATTCTATATACCAGATAATGGACATGGTGACTTCTGAAGCATCCCCTACCTGTAAAACTATAAAAAAACTGGTGCTTCCTTTATAGAATATTAGTAAAACCAAACGATATAAAATGCATGAAGATATTTTTAAACAGAAGCAGGTCATAGTCCTAAAAACAACTGTATGTTTAGATATGACTTTGTTAATAGAGGGCTACTTTGGGTGATGTAAAGGAAAGATACCATAACCAATGGAGTATTTTCTCACACATTCATTCATTCGGTATGCCATGAGAGGGAATCACAAGGGGACTTAGGTTAGATTGAGGAGTGAGCTAAGGTTTGAAAGATGAATAAGTGATAATACCCTGAGAGATAAAAAAAGGACATGTGTGAATATTTTGAGCCTCAAAAGAGCTTAGTGCATTTAATAGACTCAAATAAACCATGAATCCCTGTGTTCGTCTGTCTCTCCAATTTGGGGGCTGGGTATGAATTGCCCTAAGTTCTTCTTTCATGACAGATCAAAAAAGAGTTGTTGATTTTTCAGTCCCTTCAACTTTTTACTTGTTGGGATGGAGTAGCAATTTCTAAGCTTCTCTCATGCAGAACCAGAAAACCAGAAGTCTTTACTCCCCCCTGCATCTCACTCCTGGCCGCTCCTATTCTCTATTCTCCAGGAATAACATTCACTTTACTCTGTCCTGTCACACAGATCCCTGCCTTGGGCTTCTCAGTGTGATCACAGGGCTCCATTCACTCTGATTCCCGGATTTTGCAGAAATGGCTCAGAGGAAACTGCTGAAAAATCCAAGTCTGTCTTCATTTCATGAATTCGATCTCAAATAGCATAGAGATTTTTAAAAATAAGATCCTTTCTAAGAGAATGCTTCATGAGTTGATTAACATTGCAGCTTGTCTGAAATGCTAACCCACCTTCTGTGGGAGGTGAAATGTGAAAGAGTCTGCCCAAGCCCAGAAACAGGACATGCACGTGAATGTGGCAAAAGCCAGGCACGGCACTGACTACTTCAGACCCACGTCTGGGCAAACTTGGAAATAAGGTGCTCCTGGGAGCTTCGATGCATGCAGAGAGGGGAGGCATGGGGCATGAGGCTGGTAACCTGCTCACCGATCCCAACAATCAGTGGGTACTGACCTGGACAGGTATCAGAGGAGGGGGAAGCCAGAGGTTACCAGAGAGAATGAGTGCCTGGGTATAAATGTAACTCACTGACAGGAGTTCTTAAGCAAAATTGGAATAAGAGTGTTTCCTCCATAGGGTGTTGTAAAGATGAGAGAGGTAATTACAGTGTCTAATGATTTGTTAAATAATGGAAAGACGTTCTCTCCCTCAGGTGAGAGGGCAGGTCTTCCTCACTGTACCATTGCTCCCATCTAACACAGAGCAGAGCAGGACGTGACACCTCAATGACCCTCGATAAATGTTTGTGGAGTTGAATAATGAACTTTTCTTAGTCTGGGCAGTTAACAGTCAGGAGAGCGTTGGTTTTGTTGCCTTTTTACATGAAATTGTATTGTAATGTATTTACTGTGTTGTATTCAGGACCATGTTGTATTGCACTCATTGGGCTGAGTAGTTTGGGTGTGGTACCTAGAGTAATGTCCACTTCTTATAGCCCATAGCGTGGGAGCATCCAACGAAATGACGTCAGAGAAGGTAAGTGCATGTGTGTGTTAGATAGTGAGAGAAAGATACATTTTTCTTAATGACAATGAAGAACCGTTTTTCTGGAAACAAAAGTGAAAATGAGGGAAAAGAAGGGTTTGTAACAAGATTGTATAGGAGGAAGACACATTTCTCATCAGAATTCTAGGACAGGTGGGAAAGGTGAGTGGGGTGGTTTCTGGTTAAGAAAGATACGAAACCCTTACTGAGGCAGACCCCCATGCTGGCCTCTTTCCAGGCAGTTTCATGCTGCAGGCAGGATGCATTGTATATTGGTGCCCAAAGAGAGAAAACAAAGATGAAGCCACACAGAAAAGCGATAGTTCACTTTTCAATTGTACCTGCCACACATAACCCTCCTACGTAGTTTCAGTAAAATAATATTCTTCCTGTTTTGATTGCATTTTGCTTAATGGTCGTCAAGTAGCAGTGTTTTGTACCCAAGAAAACAAATGCAAAAGAAAGTAATCACAGGAGAACACACATTTACTATGATTGAGAAAGTTAGAGTTCAAGGTAGGTTTTCCAGTCTCCAAGGACAGGAAAACCCTCACATGGTATCTGGGTAACACATGCAGCTAGCAATCTCCTCTATTTCAGCTATGTAATAATAATCAATTGGCCTGACCTCAATCTCCTAAATCATGTAAAAAGCAATATGGTTTGCAGATTAATAACCAAGATAATCTCTTAGATGTGATTTAAAGCCCTTTTGCTTATCATTAATCCATATGCAGGGCCACCGCCTTTATGATGTAGAAAATCCTATAAACATTTTTATGGGCAATATGACATGGCCTCCATTCTTCTTTCATTCATTCACTTTAACCAGAATACCCATGCCTCTCTGACCAAAAAAAAAAAAAAAAAAAATGTTTAGAAGAGCTGGCCAATTATTTTGACACATGAGTGTTTTCTAATTTGTCACTGTTTCAAAAGCTCAATTTTAAGTATTTATAGTTAATAAATGTTTTAACAAGTGGGTATTCCAATAACACATTTTTCACTGTGTCTAATGATTTTCACTTTCTTATCTCACACAAATTACAGAGATACAAAGAGGAATATTCAGCAGGCATTAGAAAAAATAAAATTTTAAGTTTCAACTGTTGAAAAAATCACAAGAACACACTGAATGCCAATGGAATATAACAAAAGAAACAACACCCCCTTGGCCCATGTTCAATACATAACTGCATTCTGATGGTTTCAGAAATTTAAATTACCCACATTTTAAAAATATCAATACCAAATACTTGATTTTTATAATTCTTGGACTTTGTATTATCTTTTCCAATAAAGCTTCATAGATAGCTATTTCTACCAATTGAATTTTAAAGGGGATAGTTTGCTTCTTCAAGAAGTAAGGGCCTTGGGAGGAGCCACTAGAGTAAAACGGAAAGAGCATCGTACCGAGAACTAAAAGGGCCGTGTTGTTGTCCCATTCTCTTACTCGTGTGCTAATGACCTTAGTATACCCTGCTGCTTTTTAAAAAAAATCTTTTACCCTCTTTAAATTTTTATACCTTTAGCTTTATATTTGCACAATATATTCTGGAGCTAAAAACAAAAGTAGAAGGAGGAGGAGGAGGAGGAGAGAAGAGGGAGGAAGGGGAAAGCACAGTACTAGGCAACTACTACCGTTTCTTTTTTTCTCAGGTGATACCACCCTCCAGGAACAAGCCAAGCCCTTAATAGTGTAAAAAGTGGTGTTATTCCAAGCATTTATAAAAGTAATATAAGTAGTACTAATTTACAGTATAATAACAAAAACCTCCTTTACATTGGAGATTTATCTCGTCCAATGTAACAGAAGATATGAGAGAGAAGATAGGTGCACATGTTGACAGATTTGTACATTTGCAGTTAAGAACATATTGGGAACATGTTTCTTCTCCTACTGACAGGATAATATGAAAAAAAAAAACACATTTGCAAGAGCCTAATACCCACTGTATTAGTATCAGTAAAAGTATTTTTGTGGGAGAATAAAGGAAGAGCTTTCTTCAGATTTGGTCTAGGACAGAAGCAAATAAAAAAGGGTTATCATTGGTTTCTTAATAGGTAAGCCAAACATTTGAGGATGAATAGAGTTGCAAAAATATGAGGCAAGAATATTCAGGTAAAGAGACAGGAGAACACAGTATCTACTGGCAATGGCAAAGTGTTTGCTGTGGTTAGAAGGTCGCCCCTTTGAGGGGTGACAGCAAGGTGAGGAGCACTGATCAAAAGCATTTTCCCTAATCCATAGTACAGACTTTCAGTTTCATCTTGCACACATGAGCTTTCCGATACTGTAGCCATCAGTCACTTCAAATGTGGCTAGTGTGACTGAGAAAGTGTAGATTTGGTTTCATGTCAATTAATTAAAATTTAAAAACTGAGGAACTGTGAGGTCTTTGTTATTGTTGCTAAACACAACTTGGGATGGGTGGAGGTGGGAGAGGGTATGAGAGGGACAAATGGTAATGTGAGAAAATACAATAAAAATAAGCTATTAAAAAGATTAATTTCTCATTAAGTGCTTAAAATTTAGCAGCCTAGTTGAGATGTGTAAAATATAAAATACACACCTAATTTTGAAAACTAAATACAGGAAATTGAAGCATTAATAATTTTTAACACTTCTGAAAATAATTACATGCTGACATGATAAAATTTTGAATATATTCTGTTTTATAAAATATATCATTAAATTAATTTCACTCGATATTATTTTTTGCTTTTTTTTAATTTTTCAATTTCAATTTATTTTTTTAAGATTTTATTTACTTATTTTCAGAGAGAGGATAAGGGAGGGAGAAAGAGCAACGTATGGTTTCCTCTCACATGGCCCTCACCAGGGACCTGGCCCGCAACCCAGGCATGTGCCCCGACTGGGAATTGAACCGGGACCCTCTGGTTCTCAGCCTGCGCTCAATCCACTGAGCTACACCAGCCGGGCTATTTTTTGCTTTTTTAATGTGGCTACTAACAAAATTTAAATTACATATGTAATTCTCATTACCTTTCTATTGGATGGCTCTGCTATAGTAATACAAACACATTTTATTCAAGGGAGAGACATTTTTAGATACCTGTTTACAAAGAAAACATCACGTCAACCTGGAGAATAAATTTAGCACATATGATATTAGAAGCTAAATGACCACTTATGAGGTTGTTATAATTGTTCAAGTGAGAAAAATGAAAGGACCTGGATAAAATAGGAAGGGGTACATTTTCAAAAATATAAACAAACATAGCAGGGAAGCCTGTTGATCAAATGGGGTAACCTGAGATTAAGGATCATAAAATCAGAGAGAGTTTTAATAAGATGGGAATGATAAAGTCTATGAAATTCTGCAGAAAACGTTGAAATGCTGCTCTAACTGTCCTCTCCATGAGCTTTACTTGTTACTTCTTCCCTAAACTATTGCAAAATCTTCTTAACTGTTTTCTCAGTCTTCAGGTTTCAATTCCTTGCAAGTCCACGGATGGGTTTCAGTCAATGAACCCCTAAAATTATATGCCAAAAAATGCAGATATGAGTGCACGTGCAATTTTGTGCATTTCCTAGGAATAAGTGTCATAGCTTTTACCACATTCTAAATGGAAATAATAAGCCTCCTCACCCCACAAAGATGCCTAAATGCATTGTGCTAGGGTCCATGTAAACTAAGAAACCTGATTAGAAAGAGACAAGAAATTAACATGCAATCTTGAAGAATGTCTACATTTATATGGGAAAGAGAAATAACATACAAGTAGACCAACCCCTTTCCTTAAAATACAGTTGGAAAATAGAAGGCAGTTCTTCATAGATTTTTAACATGTATTTGAAAAACTGGAAATGAGAGCTCTCTAGCTGAAACATTTCATTGTTTGTATGAATGGTTCCCATGAAAATATTTTTTAGATCATGCTCTTTCTCGAATATCTAAGATCCAGTAACTGCTAGAGTATCTGTATCTGGAGGTAAGATCTCCATTTTAAAAAACCATTTCCTGCCCTGAAGCTGGGAAGTGTCTGGCTGGAACATCTAGGAGATAATCGGCTGCTACTCACCAGCTATCTTGATGGCCTGTCGTCCAGAGAGTTAGAGCTGGTCATTTCAAAACAATGCAGAGACCAAGTTGTACCCCCATGGGTAGCTGAGAGTTTAAATGGATTTCAGGTGCAGAGGTAGTATCATTTACCAATGAAGACTTATAACAAAAACAAGCCTCAGACTTGGGAAAATTCAAAGTAAACAGCTCTAATCATGACAAACCAAGCCGTAGCCTTGCACCTATAGCCCCAGCAAACCGTGTAGAACCATTTGGATCAACAAGATGCACTCATGATCACGTACTCACCGAATAATTAGTCTAGATTCAAGACAAGGCAACATCATTTTATTTAACAGAGCTTTTCCCCCACATGTTTGCTCCAGCTTAAGAATACAAAGGGGCGGGCTCTCTGCCACTGTGAAGGTGTGTGACAGATTTTTTGCTGTGGTATGGACTGGCAGGTCTGTGGAAGGAAGAAAGGAAGGAAGGAAGGAAGGAAGGAAGGAAGGAAGGAAGGAAGGAAGGAAGGAAGGAAGGAAGGAAGGAAGGAAGGGAGGGAGGGAGGGAGGAAGGAAGGAAGGAAGGAAGGAAGGAAGGAAGGAAGGAAGGGAGGGAGGGAGGGAAGAAAGAAGGAAGGAAGGAAGGGACTGAGTCAGGGGATGTTGGTCTGGGAGTCTGTTCTAAATCATCAGTCATGTGCTCTCAG
This sequence comes from Micronycteris hirsuta, assembly GCA_004026765.1. NCBI lineage: Eukaryota > Metazoa > Chordata > Mammalia > Chiroptera > Phyllostomidae > Micronycteris > Micronycteris hirsuta. The sequence continues at coordinate 25,788 of PVJI01015657.1, forward strand.
AGCTTTACCCTTCATCTGTCCATGGAGGATCCTGGACTAAGGGATACTGACCTCCTCTCTTTTTCTGACTTTCAATGAGTCGATATCAGGACACTCCTAATAACAAAGAATTGACGTCATGCATGGCTTAGGTTCCTGCTTAACTAGTTTAAAGGTGAGTGCTATACTCTTTATATTAGCTCTGCTTCTAGTTGGGATATTATAGTTAAATGTTTTGTGTTTAACCATAAACTCAATACAATTATTTTCATTCTCAATTGTTGTCCAAAACTGAATTTGTCATCACTTATGCAAATTAGCAAAAAAGAAAAATAAATCAATGAATGTGTTTTTTTAAATCCTTCAGTATCAGATTACCATAAAAATTTAGTAAAAATTTGTATTGTTTCCACATGTTCATATTTAATTTTCAACCATAAGTATATATGTTATTTTTAATTCCCTTCCTATAATTCTGACACACTCTTTTTCTGAAATGCTGATTTTGTATGAGTTATTTTAATTTAACTAAGACATAAATGCAAACTACTGTTAAAGGTAACCACTTTACATTATTAACAGGCCCCACACATATGAATGTCACTATGGTAATATTAAAGAGTTAAATTGCATCCTCACAACTAGTAGATATCATTCCCCTTACTTAACATATGAAAAAAATTAAGGTTAAATGAGGAGTCATATGTTAGAAAACAGATAAATCACATAACCAGGATTTAAACAAAAATTCGTGTGACTCTCTCCTCCTATAAACTTTCCATTTTGCCACTGCTCTTCTCCTACTTTACTGACTGTTTTTCTCATCTGTCATTTCTACAAACAATTAAACATCGCATATAATCTGAGCCTCATCTCCAGAGATTATATAAAACTCCAAGACCTTTGCTAACTATATAAGTATTCATTTTTGTGGGGAAAGTTAATATTTATTAGCATTTGAAACTTCCCAATTTTTACATACTTAGGAAAAAATAGTGGAAGAAAAGTGGAGGATCAGAACTTTCCCAGTGAGTCCGTTTACTATGATGGTGACCCAAAATTGTTAAACTTCTGCTTGAACTATTTCAGTGACAGGAGAGCAGTCATTTTAATAAGATAAATTTCTAGGTTTTTAGAAACTGCAGCTATGGATTGAATAAAGTGTATATATTTATGACTCCAAAGCTTTACTTTTAATCTAGTCTTTGCACCTAAATTTCAGAACTACATATCCAGGCATTACCTAATCCCTCTATACATTTAGACTGTTCAGAAGCAATTAACACTCGGTATTTTTTGAAGTAAACCCATTTTCTTCTTCTCCATATCTGTTCTTCTCCAGTGTTGCCTATGTCAGTAAATGATACCTTCATCCATTTAATTTCTCAAGACAGAAATGTTGAAGTCATTCTTCACTTCTTACTTAACACCCCCAAGGAAATGCCAAATCTTGTTCCTGATTCAACCAACTAGAAAGCCTTTGAGTCTGTCTACTCTCCATTCTTCCTGATACCATCATTTATTGCTGGTTTTCTTCAACTGCCTCTTAATTGATTTCCTTTCAGGCATTTAAGTGAAATAAGTCAGCTAGAGAAAGACAAATACCATATGATTTCAATTATCTGTAAATCTAAACAAAGTAAACAAACAAACAAAATAGAAACAAACTCATAGAAACAAAGAACAGATCGATAGTTGCCATAGGAGAGGGGGAGCTGGTGAACTGGGTGAAAAGGTGAAAAAACGTGAAGGGATTAAGAAGAACAAAGCGGTAGTTACAAAATAGTCACAGGGATATAAAACACAGCATTGGGAATATAGTCAACAATATTATAATAATTATGTATGGTGCCAGGTGGGTACTGGAAATACTGGGGAGATCACTTGTGAAATACATATGACTGTCTCACCGCTATACTGTACACTTGAAACTAATACAAAATAATACTGAATGTCAACTGTAAAAGAAAAATAAAATTTTAAAAACTTTAAAAATAAAAAAATAAAGAGTATGCATGAAGTAAAAAAATAAAAGAAAAAAAAGCTTTTGAGCATACATATTTTCACCAAATAGAGTGAAACTTGAAGCCAAAGGGCACTGTGACCAGGGCAGGACATAAACCAGCTATAAACTCATTCGGTGAGTGTAGGAGCGACCTCATGAAGTCACGGGAAGCCAGTCGTCAGCTGGGGTACAGCGCAATAACAACGCATGCTCGGATCTGGGGAACGGAGCAGACGGTCCATAGGTGGGGCTGAGCTACTTGGTAGACCGAGACCCAGAGACTGAGTGATTCAGGGAAGGAGCAGGAGGCCCCAAGAAAATAAATACTAAAAAAAGAATTTAAAAAGATTTTTTAAAGATAAAAGTATAATGAAGACTAGTTATGAAAACAATAAATAATAGTAATAATACATGTTAATAGCAATTGTTATGTCCCTAACTGCTGAATTAAGGCAAACAATTTAAATATTTTTCATTGCACTTGGATAATTAAAGATTCCATATATACCACAACAGTCTACCTTTGGGCTGCTCATAATGTGATTAAAAAAATAAACTATTATGCTTTTAAGATTCACAGTAGAGTTTTCTGTTCTTTGTAGCCAAACCAATCCCTAACCAATGTGTTGACATTGGTCCTTTTATTTTTCTACCATGTGAAATTGTTTTTTTTTTATCTGAAGTGTTTTATCTTACAAATATAAACTCACAATTGTTCATTTTCCAGTGCCCTCATATTATTTAGTCTACTATAATTTTAATGATATCATAGCAATCATATTTTATTACATTCTTGAAAACTTTATTAACTTCTGAGACTCTTATTTGACAGAAAGTAGAATAACTGAGAAAATATATGAGCAAAAAATATAGAGAAAGGTATACATAGTTGAACTCCTTGGGAATTTGTCAATAAAATAAAATACAGAATAAACCAACCTGCTTTGTGTATGCTTATTGGATGAGAAAAATGAACAGTACTCGAGGCTATATATACTTGAAATCCCTTGCTCTGTATTCACCCAGTATCAATTGAATTCAATCCAGTGACCAAATATTTTGAAGTTAGTATTTGCTAAATATATGTGTAAGCCAATTAACATGGGAGGCATTTCCATTTTGCAAGGAACAAAACATAAACAACAGCATGAGACAAAATTCTATCAAATAAAATTCTACTTGAATTACACTTTTTTTCTCCCAAGAAATTACATTCTTTCATTCACCTCTTTTTCATGAGATTCATCAACTACTACCACAAGATTTTGCAGCTGTATTTTTTAAGTCTATTAATTTTAACTGAAATCAAAATAATTACACATCAATAGATTTTCACCAGTGCCATTATCTTTATTTCCATTCCTTCCAGAATAAGTCTTTATAAATGAGAGGGGAGATAGTGGAAATGATTTTGCTTCCAATATTTAGAAACTTGTGTTAAAGTAATTTTTGAGAATAGACGGTCCCCAAAGGTTAGTCATTGCACAATTCCAGAGAACACCACTCCCAGGGAATAGCTCTGCTAGAGTTCTAAACACACCATCCTTCCCTGTAATATCTTTTCTGAAAATCCGCTAGCAAGAATTTCACCATTGACTTTTCTGTCTCACCAATAGATAAATGTCCTCAGTGGCAGAGGTCATGTTTCTAGCTTTGTATCATTATTGTCTAGTACACTGGTTAGCACTGAGTATATAAACAAAAAATGTTCTTTGAAGTAAACCAAACTTTTGTCTGCATCTCAAAGCATCAACCAGGGAGCTACTTTGGAGATTCAGGCTTGCACCTACATTTTTGTTATTTGATAAAGTAGACTATGACCTAATGCACCACCTTAGGAGGTAAATACACAGAGTCTGGGTGAAGGAAGGGAACAGCTGCCCAACTTGTTATGACATGAAGTCAACCCCGGGAATTCATGGAATGCAGCCGGCTTACGGTGAGCCTCCTTCATATCCATAATCAGAGTCACTCAAAAGTCTAGTGAACCTTCCCCAAAATAGTTCTCACCTCAAATGAGAACATCAATTTACAATACACTTCTCATTTTTAAGTTTGGATTCTCTCTTGTTTTTCAAAGTTAGTTGCTAATTTATCAGCTTCCCAAATAAGACATACCCTCCATTCCTGTATTGTTAAAATTCATGTGATATTTCAAACTGCTAACCCTTGTCCAACATCCTGTGGTGAAAAATATTACCATATAGTTCATACAGTAATTTGGGAGAAAGAAATTTCATGCTAATTCTGACTTGATTTTTAAAAGGATGTTGCATTTAAAAAATATGGATCACTTTCTAAGGTATTTACCTTCACTGTTATAAATAATTTCGTAGTTTTACCTCTTCCCTTTCTCCGACCACAAGTGAAAAAACAGTGCCCATCTATTTTTCTCCCCAAATGCAGTTACAAGAAGCAGCCAAACCACATATGTAGAGAATGTTGTTTTTCCCCTAGATTTGAGTGGGCAAGGTGGGCACCCACCTTGGACTCCTACCGAAAGAACAAAAGTTTCAAGCTTCTAACACTGGAACTGTGATGCCAGAACAGGAAGACACCGAGACGCTGCTTTCAGTAGCCACATTTGAGCAGCTCAGGTGAGCAACGGGATAGGAGTGCTTCCTGATGTTGGGAATAGTCAGTTGAGTTCACTTCAAACTTTCCGTACTCGCAACAGAGTAGACATAGGTTGCTGGTCACCCACATGTTTAAGAAAGAATCTTCTTCAACAAACCAAGGAAGATGCAGCTAAATGTTCCCAGTTAAAAAACCTTTATGAAATCCAAGAAATGTTCTTTAAAAGTACTACTATTTAATAGCCAATAACACTAGAAAACACAAATGTAAGTTCACAGTAGTATCTGTCGATTGAGAACATCCTGCCTCTTCTTCTCTTTGTTTTCAACCTTAACCTCAGAGGAGCAAGGAGGTGGCCATGGATGGAGTGAGGAAATAGGAGCAGACACACAAGCAGGAGAAATACAGAAATCATCCATAACCCTCTACCCCACAGCCAGGTCCTGCCTGATGCAGGCAGAGCTTGGGGATGGCAAGTATTAAGTTTAAGAGAAGTTCATGATATTAAGTTTTATATGAGCTTGGACTTTTATTGAAATGCGACTACATTTTTGTCTAGAGCTTACTGAAATTTTGTGATTGGAAAATCGCCAAAAAAGTAATTAGGCATGACCTAAATTTCTCGCAAGGTACAGAAAAGTATTTGCCCCACTAGGCAAGTTTGAATAGGTCCTGACAATAAAGAAGAAAGTTTTCATTTTCAATGAGTGTCTCCTTCTCTTGGTTTTTATTCTTTCAGCCTAAAGATTTCATAATGGTGATTTTCAGAGGCATAGAGGTCTCCAAGAATGAGGTCCTCTTGAGGAACTAGAAGTGGATCCATATAACAGAAATCTTTATAAAATGTGTCAAAGTTCGGAACTAAGATATGTCTATTGGTCCAGCCTAGCCTCACAAAGGATTCATAACTATGTACACAATCCCCGTTGCTTGCCTAACTGCCATACGCCATCTGTTCTGCCAAACAGAATCCTGTTTCCTAGATACCTATCCACCCTGCACCTATCCCTACATTCACCAGCAGCTGAACACCTTTCACATTGCTCTCTGCTGGTGGGTACCCGTGCAAACGATGATATGTCCACTAGGCTCAGACCAACACTGGCTTTCCTCTAAGTCTGACTAAGGACTATATATGTGACCATTTCTTTTTTCATTGTTGATATATTTTGTATTATTATTATTGTCAGATCAATTACCCCAATCTGAGAAGGAGAACATACAAGGTCATGGAAAAACTGTACATCCCGCCAGTATCAGGAAGGCTGCTCCTTTGAACTGGTCCAAAAGTTGATGGCGGGAAAACTAGAAGAGAGACTTGGAATATTTTGGCACTTTCTCATACAAGTGGTAATTGCCATTATTATCCACATTTTAGGAAGAAAGTTCACAATTCTTCTTGTGTCCAGGTCACACTGATAGGTGAGCAGGGGCAGAGATTTCACCCAAGTCCAGTGAATATATGTGTTCATACGACTGAAGCATAATAGTGATTGGTACTAGCATCATCAAACCCAAATCATTAAATTAATTTATATGGCTCCTGTTTACATATATTATTAAGGCATTATTTCATTTTACATTAGATGTTTTCCTTTAAAATTCAATGATGCCAGTAAATGCATTACTAAAGATGCATTTATTTTTAATCAAGAAACTTAGAATTTTCTTGATTATCCAACCTGTACCTTTAGTACGTACAATATCTGACATTTGGTGGGATCATGCAAATGCATAGCAAATGCTTGATGAATAGATAAAATACATGTTTATTTGAATTAGAGATACTGAGTCTATTTATACTCTTACATGTAGTCAGTGTAAATTGCTTTTCTACATAGAATAATAAAATAATATGTTTTGGTATTAATATCTCCTTATTGTTAGCACATATAACAGGAGCTGAATTAACTGGGGTATTTTCAATAGTTGCTATTTTCTATATTTGAAAATAATGCTACAGTTGACAACCTTCTCACTTGCAATAAAATAACGCAAATATTAAATCAACAAACTAAATCACGAAGAAGTAAAATGGCACAAACTGAAACACAGTAGCTTACTCCCTAATACATATTTCCCCTCGTTTTGAAGAGAAGCCTGATCCCTGCCACTTCACTAACACACAGAAATGTTATTTAGATGAGAAAATAGGTGTGAAGCACTTGAGGAAGGTGATATATAACCACAAAGTGTCATTCTAATATTCAAGCTGGTATTTTGATTTTTGCAGCTCTAGAAATTCTGTTTTCCTTCCAAGAAATCCTTTTGTATTTTTCTGAAGACGGCTGCACAAGTCACTTTCACATAGCAGATCTAATGGCCCAGATGCTGGTTAGGAAACATTAGCGCCTTCCTACAGAAATATTCGCTAACACACGAGGCCAGCTTCTGTGGCATTTGCTGCAGGAGGAAAATATCTTCTTATATAAAGACATATAAGTCCCAGTTTTTAAAACATTTTAAATTGACTTTTTCATTTTAATCATTTTTAAAAAGTACTTGTTATTAGGGAAGAAAAACCACTTTGCACACTTTGGAGGCAACATAGAACTAAAACTTAATTTCACTTCCCTTAGAATGCAAAAAGAACTTGAAAAGCGTGTAATTCTCAAATGCAGGTGATGATCTGGTTTCCCAAAACCCACACTCTGTTCTCAGAACAATAGACTATATTTGTAACTGTCCCTCCATCTCCTGGAAAACTAAGACCACTAGAAGAATGATATTTAACTCAAGGACGCTAAAACCAGTAAGTCTAATGTTAACAATAATAGAAAATGAAGCTGCAAGTGCTTCCTCTGGAATTTTCCTAAGTGCTTTTCACGCCTTGCCTCACTTCATCCTCAGGGCAGCCCTATGGAGTGGATGTCGCTATTCTTCCTATTTCATAGCCAAGAAAACTGCATTTGAGAAAGGTTACAACTTCCTCAAATTCGGGAAACTGGTATCTGGGAGAGCTGCTCCCCCACACCCCTCAAAAAAACCCCGTCAGTGTTAATTCTTCACCTCATAGGGTAAGAAGTATAAATCTTGGAGAAAATGGTCCTAAGTACTTATATTTTTTGTCATATTAAACAAACTACTGCCATGGATATTTTGCTCCAGGAAAGAAAGCCCTATAAGTAACAGAACTCACATCACTGTTGTCTTTCACAATTTGTCAGCAGATCGGTGCCTTTACTGTGTTTTATACAGTTATTATGACTCATAGCCCACGTTTTAAGACCCTAGGTCTGTTGGTGTGGATAGTTCAATACTAATATCCCTGTGAATTAGAACTTGCATTGACAGTACCTGCTAGTTCTGTCTTCTCCAGCTGAGAATGGTCTACCGAGGCCATATAGCTAAGAAGCTGATTTATATCGGAAGCAACAGTTGGTAGATGTTGCAGAGTTCTCCCTCGGCTAACTGTTAGCCTATGATAAACATGTTTTCAATTCAGCAAGCAAGACTATACATATAATCATTGATTCCTCAAATATTTATTGAGAACTGACAGTGTCCCAGGCACAATTGTCGGGTATTAAGCAGATGAAGTCCCTGCTTCCATTGAGCTAACTATTCTCTTTGCCTAATTAGAAGTATGCCATTCTAATTTTCAAATGTATAATTGTCTGATAACAATCAGCAATGAATAAACTAGAAGCTATTGTGGTGATGAGTATAAAAAGGTGGATGTATGGTAACATGGGCACCATTTGCCATGAAAAGGTGACAAAAGAGGCTCTCAGATTGTCATTTTGACAGGACCCTGAAAGAAGACAGGGAGTGAGCCAGGCTGTCAAAAAGAAAAGGTTGCAGGCGGAAGAACTAGCAAGTGCCTGAGCCCTGACGTGAGAGCAGGCTTGCACCATATAACCCGGGGGAGTTTGGTGCAGTCGGAATGGGGTTGGCCGGCCGTTGATAGGTTGGGTCGCAGGGAGAGTGATGAGGGGAGAGAGGTGCAGATCTTGTGGAGCCGTGAGGATCGCAGTCGAATGTTTAAGTTTTTCATCAGAGTGAAAGGGGAAGCCATTGGCGGATTTTGAGTGACCTGACTTAGGCCTTAAGAGAGGCACCCGGGAAGCTAGGCCACAAATACTCTGTAGAGCAGCAAGGTGGAAACAGGGAAAAGGAGCTGGAACCAACTGCAGTGACTGTGGCATGAAATGAAGGGACTTAGGTGAAAGAAGAGGTGGTGGAAGGTGAGAAGTACGTTAACTGCAGATATCCCTGAAAGCAAAAATGATAAGATATAATGATAGACTGGACATGAGGTATGACAGAAAGGAAGAAATCTAAGGTGACTGAGGTTTTTGACATCAGTAACTGAAGAACAGATTTCCACATTCTGAGATGGGACAAATTAGGACAGGGGCTGGTGGAAGATGAAGGGAAATTCAGAGTATGGTTTTGAACCTGCTCATTTGTAATGCTTACTAGATATTCAAGTAGTGGTGAATACACAATTTTGAACTGCAGGTCCAAGGACTGAGCTCTGAGGAATCCAACGTTCAAAGATCATAAGGCCGAGAAAGAAAATCTAGTGAGGTACACAGGAACCAAGAAAATGGATCCCTGGAGGCCATGTGAAAAGTGTGTCTGAAGAAGTAGAAAGTGTGTCAAATACAGTTGATAAGTCCATGCACTAAAGGACCGAGAAACTACGTTTCACTGGAGGCCTCTGAATATTACGTTCTCCGGACACCAGTGATGGATAGGGCAGTTTTAGTTCCGAGGTGGGGAAGAATTTGACTGGGAATGAATTCAGGAGGAATTTGAAGGAGACACGGGGCAACAGCACGTATGGTATGGTGAGTATGTTTTCCCAAGAAAAACGCAGGATATGTGGTTTCATATATCATCTGTTAAAAGTCAGAACATTTAAACTTAAAGTTCTTCCAGTAAATTCAAGACCTACACTGGTAAGTTACAATGCAAGTACATTTACACTTGACTTTCCTTTTATAGAGCAAAGCCAGTGTAACTTGATCTTCACAAATCCTCAGTTTCTAAAGACAGCTTGTCACAGCAGGCCTCCTCGGTGGACTGATAAATGTCTATCAAAAGCTTTACTCCTGTAGGATTTAGTAGGATGTTTCCTGAAGCATAAGGCCAAATACTATTTCTAAATTTAAAATACCCTGCATATGATGTTTATGCAAGGATGCATGCTACCACATTTTCTCCCCATGAATAATGCATGTCCTGTACAACATGAGTCCAAAATAAGAAAAAAGAATGCTAAATACTTAATAATCTACAACACATACAAGAATAAAATATCTGTGATTGAAAATATAAGCTTTGAAATAAAAGGAATTACTGCATAAATCACATACAGAAATATAAGGTTAAATAATTTTCTCTATCCCTTATGTTTTTCTTACCTTTCATTCCCATAATTGTTCAAATACATGAATCCTACTTTAAAAACCATAAGTCAAAGTGTTTTTTTCTTTGAGCACTAGAATATGAATGGGTCATTCTAGACCCGTGTTGAATGGCAGAGACGGTGGAAAGGGCACAGGGCTGGAGTAAGAATATGCAAATACAATTACTACTCATATCACTAATGCTTTTTTATGGTTTCACTTCAAACAAGTCAGACAACCTCAGTCCAGTCTAGAGCTTATGAAAATTATCTTATTACAAATTAGACTCAAAAGGAAAATGCAATTTTGACTATCGAGCTGCAGAATTACTTGTGACTGATTATTCTAATGGATTGATTAACTTGTCAGCTAGAGCTCAATAATGTATGCTAGCTACTAATTAAATCGTCCTTGTCCCCACTGTCTCTAGAGGAATGAGCTCTGGATTCAGCCATCAGGGCACTAGCGGCTGAGCTTTGGCACTGATGTACCAGCTAAGTTGCACTTTATAGCTTATGTCACCTCAGTCTTGCTTATCCTATAAACAAATTAATAGCATCCTACTTATTATTACTGTGTGTGCTTTAGAGAGAGAGACTAAGATAATGTGCTCTCTGGTCAGTTTTCTCTGGTGTTCTCACTCAACATTGCAATTATTTCCTGTCCTTTATCTTCAATTAGTTTCTGTCTTCTGCTCAAATTACTTTAAACTTAATCTCTCCCTTGGCCACACACACATTGTCTTCCAATTCCTGTTTCCTTCCTCATAGTTTAGAGCCAATTTTTAAAAGCTGTCTACATATCCTGTTATCTACCTATTTATCGTTCATCTATTTATCTTCTTCTTCATTATTTTGCATAGGACTCCTTACAAGTAGCTAGCTACACATCAGTCTCCATCAGTATTTATTAATCAAAATTTATTAATATTAACTGAATACTGACTTTGTCTCATCTTCTATTTCCCAGGTTTATGACCCAAACAACAGGATGTATATACTGTTTCTTGTTGTTTGGATCATAAACCTTGGAAAATAATCTAAACATGTCCCTTTTCCCTCCCCGTTATGATTAATATGTATATATGACCAAGTACATACTATAGATGTGACCTCTATGCACTCCATTCACTTCTCTCGAACGTCACAGTTATATTGAGTTACATCCCCCATAATTTATGGTCTGAATTTCCTCAGCAGCCTCTTAAAGGGGCCCCTTGCAAGCATTCTTATTCCTGCCCAATGAATTGCCTATGTGATGCCAGAGTAGGGTTTCTAAATTAAATCCAGTCATGTCTTCCTCTTTCTTAAGATGTTTCAGTGGCTCCCTAGTTCCTATTTCCTTAGTTTCTTAGCATAAAATCTAAATTTCTTGAGATTAAGTTTGGTTTAAATGGCCAATTCTGATCTAGATGACACTAATCTCTCCACTCTCATACCTTACCAAGCATTTTGAATCACTTGCTCTGGTTTTGGGGGGGTTTGTTTGTTTATTTTTGTTTTCACTTGTGCCACGTTGCCCCATCTCTAGACTTTCCTAGAGTTTCCCATTTGAAAGTCCCTCCAGGCAGCCTCTCATTACTCACAATTTGGAACACATGCCCACACTGGGAAATCTCACAGTCAGTACATCTTCCAATGCGGCACTTTCCACGTTAGGATGACATTGACCTTCACACTCTGAAATCTGTGTCAATATATCCATCAGCTTGAGTTGGATACCTTAGAGTTTTCAGGGTGTTAGGTACTTAGTAAGCAATGACTAAAGAAATCTGGGAAAGAACTGTGTAAATTATTAGGTATTACATAATTGAAATTAATAATATTAGCTTACTAGAATTCTTAGATAAGCACAGACAATTTAAATTTTATTACACCTATTGCCATATGATTGATTTTACTATTTATGTTTGTGGAGGAGCAACTATTTACTTAATTTATAAACAACTGTTACTCAAATTACCTTCTTTTTTGGTTTTGTCTGTTGAAATTACAATTATAATGCCATTATATGTAACATCTTTTTATTCACAATTTATAAGATACAGAAACAAGCCAGGCAGTGAAAGACAAATATATGATCTCACCTATAAGTGGAACCTAATCAACAAAACAAACAAGAAAACAAAACAGAACCAGAGACATGGAAATAAAGAAAAAACTGACAGTGACCAGAGGGGAGGAGGGAGGGGGTAATGGGGGAAAGAAGGGGAAAGGTCAAGTCATGGAACATGTATTAAAGAGCTATGGACAAGAGCAACGGCAGGGGGAGGACTGAATGTGGAAGGCAGGTGGTGGGTAGGACAGGGGAGAGTAATGGGGGGAAAAAGGGGAAAACTGTAACAATTAAAAAGTTTTTTTAAAAAGATAAAGAAAAGTGTTTTTCTATTTTATAAATTGATCTGAAAACATAGACATATATTGGTTTTTACAGTGAATAAGTAATGTTGGGCCTCTTGTAAGTTTAATATGCTTTTTAAAAATTCAGTAGTAGTCCATATAAACAATGGAAGGGTTCACATTTCAGAAATCTTGAGGCAAATCCTTTTAGAACGGGAATAATCTGTCAACAAATAATCAGCCTTGATTTAATTTTGGTTAAAAAAAAATTTTGTTTTTTCTCTATTTTGTTTTCCCAAAGAAATTCCCATCTGTATTGCCAAAAAAACAAAAATCATTAGTGACTTGGTTCATGATAGAAAATAAGCACAAACATAATTAGCCGCTACAAAAGTTTAAAATATATAACTAAATACATCATTTAATAAGTTGCTGCAAGCTACTGAAAGCTCTCCCAGAAGCCTTTAAAATGTTATGGTTCTTCATAAAAATCTTTTCTTCTTAGGGAGCTATTTAAACTGTTCTCATATAACTTGCCTAAAAACTACCCATTTAAATTTTGGAAGGCACTGTAACTCAACAGTGGATATTCAATTTAACTACCACCTCATCAAATGGATTTTTCTTCTAAAGCTATAAAAAAAAAAGAAAAGAAATTGAAAATAGAAGTTATGAAAAAAAAATAGCCTAAATGGTAGTGTTTTTGTCATCTATTGTTGAGTAACAAATAATCTCAAACAGCAATAATTAATCGTTTGCCTTGACTCTGTTAGTTGACTGGAATTAGCTGGATGGTTCTTTTGTAACTGAAGTCACTTCATGGGACGGCTGCATTCCACTGGTTTATCAGCTACAGCCCAAACACCCAAGATCACTCTCGTTCTCCACGCTCTCTCTGCCCAGCACCCTCTCATCGTTCAATAGTCCAGCCCAAGCTTCTCTACAGCTCAGCATCTGGCCCCGAGTACCAGTGCCAGCCTTCGGGTGCTTACTGCATCACACTTGGCCAAAGCAAGCGACACGGCCAAGCCCACTTGCCAATACGAGAAAGACTATACAGACTCTTGCAAAATGGAAGGCGTGATCCTTGGGGGCCACCAGTGTAAGTCTACCACAGGCAGTTAGGTTTGTGTACTTATATTGTCCGACTATTTATTACAAGTCAAATCTCAACTCTCCACCAGCTTCTACACCAACCTCATTTAACCAAGACAACCTTAAAACAGAAGACACTTTCTTCTTATAGGCTTCTCCTATAACTCAAATATTAAAAACTTTGAAGTCTATATTTTATAAAGAAGCATTTTTGATATTGATTTGTCTTAATTTTCCTTAATATACTGAAGCTTCATGCATAATACCATCTGTGTCCAACTTTATTTTAAAATTTACATTTTACAAGTATTCAAATTGTTGTCATTTGACATTTAAGTTCATGTGGTATAACATTACTTAATGTTGGCTTAAAGAAAAAGAATTAACATTAGCCTTTATTTTATAAGTCATAGTAGCATATTCCCTCTTTGGAAGAAACTTCCTATTTCTAGAGTCATGGCCTGATTATGTAACCTTCCCAGATTAGTTAAACAACCAAACTGAGGGTTTTGTCAGTTAGAACACTTCCCATTCATTTCAAAATACTATCATCTTAAAATTCAGAGTTGGAAGACCAGACAAAATAGTTCCTGGAATTGCATATATTCCTCCCATCTAAATAAGAAGAGATTCTCTCTTAGCCCTGGCTAGTGTGGCTCAGTGGATTGAGCATCCGCCTATGAACCAAAAGGTCACCAGTTCAATTCCCAGTCAGGGCACATGCCTGGGTACAGGCCAAGTCCCTAGATGGGGTTGTGCAAGAGGCAACCAGTCAATGTTCCTCTCCCTCTCTTCCCCCCGCCCCAGGTCTCTAAAAGAATAAATCAATAAAACAAAACTTTATTTTAAAAAAAGAGAGAGATTCACTTAAGGTTTCTTGCTACCCTGTCTGACTTTGAAAATGAATCATTAAATAATGAGATTTAGAGTAGGAAAGGATTCTGAAGGTTTCTGAGTTACCTTACTTCACCTTTGGCTCTATAATTGCCATGGCTTTACATAGTCTATTCCATCCTTCAAAACAGGTTTCAGTATATAAAACTGAGAAGCTTACTACCTCAACCGCAGCTCGTTCCATCGTCGGCTAACTTCACTTTTTTTTTTTTAATTTTACTTTATTGTTGTTCAATTACAGTTGTCTGCATACTCTCCCCTCCCCTCCCCCTCCAACCCCATCTCCCTTCCCTACCTCCCTCCCCACCCTTGGTTCTGTCCATGTGTCCTCTATAGTGGTTCCTGAAAACCCTTCTCCTCATTGTCCCCTCCCCTCTGGCTATTGTTAGACTGTTCTTAATTTCAATGTCTCTGGTTAAGTTTTGCTTGCTTTTTGCTGTTGTTGATTATGTTCCAGTTAAAGGTGAGATCATATGGTATTTGTCCCTC
>PVJI01015658.1:0-40608 GCA_004026765.1 Micronycteris hirsuta
GAGACCTTACAGGCAAGAAGGGGCTGGAGAGAAGTATTCTAAATCATGAAAGGCAAGGACCTGCATCCAAGAATACTCTATCCAGCAAAACTTTCATTTAGAATGGTAGGGCAGATACAGTGCTTCTCAGATAAGGTCAAGTTCAAGAAGTTCATCACCACCCAGCCTTTATTGTATGAAATGTTAAAGGGAGTTATATAAGGTATGGAGGAACATCAACAGGGGAGTGGTTGGGGGAGAAGGTGGGAATGGGGCACAGAACAGGTAGCATAAATGGTAGGTAGACGACAGACAGGGGGAGGTTAAGAATAGAATAGGAAGTGCAGAAGCAGAAGGACTTATGTGTATGACCTATGGACAAAACTGAAGGGTGAGGAAAGGCGGGGGTAAGGAGGTGGGGGGCAAGAAGGGGGGGAAGTGGGACAACTGTAACAGCATAATTAATAAAATATAGTAAAAAAAAAAGATGATTAAAGATGAGGTTTTGGGTATTTTTTAAGCCTCACTATCCTAGGGTGTGTCAGACAGTCTTGGCTCAATGGCTAAGTTTGATTCCCAGAGCCCATTTTCTTTGGAAGCCTGTGAACTCCAATTTTTTTTCCCTCATCCACGTGGGGCTACTGAATTCCCTGATTAATTTTGAGCCTCTCATGTATCAATTTCTGCTTAAGTTTTTAGCATCTTGTGCACAGTTTAGGATTTGGCAGAATATCTCAAGGGAGCAAATAGCCCAAAATATCAGACTCACTTCTCTGCAGATTACATGTGACGGCTTCCTTGGTAACCCTGAACTCCAATTTTATCTACCCAGCCTTATGAGACTGTAGAGAACTGAAGTTTTCTGCCCAGTTGAAATGCTTGGATGGAAAAGTGTCAATCTGGGGCCTTTCATAATGTGTTTCCCTTCCTTCTGGAGTCTTAGACCCTAGGTCTGGCTGCTTTATTCCCTTCCCTTTGGACAAATTTTCGGTTGGTTTGTTTGGTTTGTTTGTTATTGTGTGTTATCTGGCCTTCTTTGTTTTTGTTGGTGGAGACATTGATCTTATACAAGCTCATCTTTCATACTTGAGGCTTTTCAAACAAAACAGATTTCAGCCTCTCTCCTACCTATCACACAATGCACTCCTCATTTTCCGCATTCTTCCTTCCTGTGATAATCTTAGGGGTATTATGGGTAATTCAAATTGGCCATCTCAGTTACTTTCATTGCAAATAAAGAAGTAAAACCTGTAGAGAGCTGTGAGAATGACTTGTTGCTGTCACATTTGTACAATTTTACCTGAAGTCCTTAGTTCAGTGCTATCTTTCACATCAGGGTACCAATAAGGTACAAAGTATATTCTGGCTTTTATCCAAAATATTATTGAGTTTTATAGGATAAAATGTACAGAATTCTACTCCTAATATACAGGCTAAAAGAATATGACTTCACAAAAGTCTGAGAAGTGGAATGTTGAGAAGCAAAGGATAGGATGCAGTATATGACAGTGTCATTTACTATAAAGGTACCAGCTTTATTATAAATAAACAAAAACCACCCTCTCTGTCTGACAACTGTCACTTGAGACTACATGGGGCAGGCTTATTGTTCTTTAGCCTGAAACATGTTAGGTATCTTAAGACAGTTTTAATATTTCCTGTTAATCTCCAAGAGACTCCACCTATGTTTTGACCTGGCACTGTGTCTGGCTTTCACTCAGAGTTTCTCTCTTCAGGAGGTGTTCCAATTTCAATGGTGTCCAGAATTTACAGCATCTTCAGGTGTGGTCTGAATAACCCAGGAGGCCATAACCATCCCAACCACCTTAAAAATATTTTCTATATAATTCTATTTTTTCATGTTAGGATGTATTTAGCATCTGATTACTACACTGTTAACACTTTCTGTCTCTACTACCAGCTAAAGAAAATTACAAATGCATCTGCTAAAATACTATACCCGTCTACTCTCTTTTTGTATTTTTTAAATCACAAGTTATCCTTATTTAATTTCATCTTTTAAAAATTAGTTTACTATTGTTATGCAATAATGTACTTTTGGAACTTTAGTTTCTCATAAACCTTTAAAAAGTGCATTGCTACATCCACATAACCAAAAAAATTCCATTACTTTCTAAAATCTTCCTAAAAAACACAATTTTATGATTGCTATCATTGCAAGTTGCTGTCCCCAGTGCAGCTCATTGCTATGAAAAGTGAACTTTGATTTTATTTCCTGTTTTAGAAAACAGATTTGAGTACTAACTTAATAAAAATGACTAATTATGACTTAATATACATAGAATTAACCTATTTTAGAAATGTATGATAGTGTTTAAATGAAAACAAACATGATTTAGTATTATCTGTAGTCCATGTAATTCATTGACATTATTAGTTCTAACATATATAACATTAAAATGATAACCATTCCATTAGGACACTTATGTAAACAAAAAATGTTTGTATTGTTTGTTTGTTTGATGTTAAATTGTATGAGTTCTTTGTATATTTTTGGATAAGAATCTCTTGTTGGAGCTGTTGTTTGCAAATATTTTTTCACATTTGGTTAGTTGCCTTTTTATTTTGTTTGTTGTGGCAGGAATTCTTTTCACACGCATGGAGAAATGCCACCCCGGGGTACACGCATGTGAGCAAAGCTCCGTGTGAGGAAAAATTATTCCTGAGTTGGCCAGCATGACTCATGTCAGTGGAAAAAGAATTCTCTAATGGGAATCTGGCTAAACATGCTTCTTAAAAATTTATTGCCTTGCTGAACCTCCCCCTCCCGGGGTCAAGGAGCTTATGTTAATGGATCCCTGAAATTCTTTCCTGCCCAACTGTTTACCTTACTGAGTAAACCTCCCGCTTATCTATCCCCTTCCCATATATCTTTATGACCTAGTTGAAGACCCTGTTCTGCGCATAGTTCATGAATAACCAATCCAATGCAAATGTATCCTAAAACTTCTAATAAAAGGCCCGGCTGAGCTATGCCTGGGGTCTTTCCAGACACTGAGGGAAAGACTCATGGCACCAGAACTCCTTTTCCAAGCGTGTGTCTGTGTGAGATTTATTCACGCGTTTGGTTGCGGTCCCCCACGGATTTTTCGTGATGAAATCCGCTTCAGTTGGTGGTTTCTTTTGCTTTGCAGAAGCTTTCTAATATAATCTCATACAACTCAACACCAAACAAACAAACAATCCAGTTAAAAAATGGACAAAGGATCTGGAGAGACACTTCTCCCAAGAAGATATACAAATGGCCAACAGATATATGAAAAGATGCTCAGCTACACTAGTGATTAGGGAAATGCAGATAAAAATACAATGAGAGTCTTAGCCAGTGTGACTTGGTTAGGGAATTGTCCCATGAACGAATAGGTTGTGGGTTCAATTCCTGGTCAGAAAACATGCCTGAGTTGTGGGTTCAGTCACCACTCAGGGTATATACAAGAACCGTCCTCAGCGAGGGGGCATATGAGATAAGCAATCAATTAACTTTTCTCTCTCACATTAGTGTTTCTCTCCCTCCCTCTCTCCCTCTCTTCCCCTCTCTCTAAAATAAATACACATGTTCTCAGGTGAAGATTAAAAGAAAGACAATACAAGGAGATGGAAGATGGGTGGGAGCAGAGTCCACTTCCCTCTGCCCACAGGTGAAACACCTAGCTGATCTTCTGAGGAACAGAGCAAACAGCCAATGGTATCCCAGCATATATGAAGATTGCAGATCAAAAATTGTAGAGGATATTGACAAATCATATGGTAAGGAGAGTGCTTCAGGACAATAAGGTCCCTGGGACCAGCGTAGGGACAAGGGTGGCTGTAGCCCCAGGCCCAACGCCCTACCACAGGATTCTTGGGAGAGAGCCAGGTCAATGGCTCCCTCCCCTGACAAACAAGGTTTGAGCATCACATGAAGGGACCTGGATGCTTGAAGTCTCAGGGGTGGGCAAATAAGGACTAAGTGGCAAACACACAGGGGCAGTGTGCACCCACTGAGACTGTGGACGCCTGCTGGGAAGAGTTGGACAGTGAAGGACCCTGACCTGGTCAGTCCCCAGTATGGTTGGAGAGTTGGGCTGTGTGAAGGCCAGGTGCTTGTTTGGAGGGGCAAGCTTGAATAGGAGGAATTTTTTCAAAAGGAAAAAGAGAAAAAAGAGGCACTTAGCGGCTGTTGGGGAATTCGCTTGTGACAGCCACGCTCACATCCCATACCCCTATCCACGCCTTGCCGGCTGGCTATGCTCCTGCTGTGTCAGCAGAGGCCTTGCACACTCATACCCAAAGCCCTGGGGACATTTCACACCTGAACCTGTGCAGCTGCCTATCCTGGCCCAGTAGCTGAGGTTGAGTGCTCAGGAATGGTGTGCACATGAACCTGCAGCACAGAAAGTGCCAATCCCAACTCAGCCTTGGAGGCTGAGTGCTCACACCCACATCCCAGGGACAGAGCGAGCCTGACACCACAACCCAGATGCACCTCCCACCATGGCCCTGTGCACAGGGAGCAGCAGCAGAGGAGGCGTGCTCCAACATCCACAACAGCAGCCAGGACAGCGCCCCTACCCTGCAGGGTCCACAGGCTCTCTAAGAAGAAGGCGGAGATGCCCTTCAGAGGAGAGCTGCAGGAATCAGGGCATCAACAGCTCCCAAAAGACTTAACTCAGTGGGGGAGCTGAACTACCCTGAAGGGACTCTGAGAGCCCCTAGCAGCTAGGATAGCAAAGAGAGATAAGGTGGTGTGTGAGTTGCCCTTAACTGGTGCACCTCAAGGACAGCACAACTGGTGGGCTGAAGGTGTAGGCATGGCATAGAAGGGCACTGGGGGCCGGGCAGCAAACTGAGGAACTGGGCTGTAGGCTGAGCAACTGTGAAGAGTGCGGCTCAGAAAGGAAGGAAAGGTAACTCCCTTCAGCCTGCTATAGCCAGGAAGACCAGCAGAACTGCTTTGGCCAGTTTGAAGACAGGAGGAGGGTCTTTTTTGTTTTTTTAATTTTTTTATTGCTTCTTCCTTTCTTCTTTTCTTTCCTTTTTTTTATTCCTTCTTTCTTCCTTTTTTAAATTCCCACAAGAGAGACAATAAAACCTGGAGCTGTGAAAGGACCAGAGTTAGACCCAAAGAGGGCTCATCTCAACAACTGAGACAGGGAGACAAATTGCACTTTGCTGCTCTAGAGAACTTGCAAGTTATTGTGTATTTGTATTATTCTTTTTTTCATTATTTTTACACCCTTTATTTTATTAGTATTTTTGTATTTCTCTTCTTTGTGTTTAGTCTTCTTTGCTTGGTTTATTAAATTGCATAGTTTGGTTTCCCTTGTTCTCTATTTCATAGTGTATTTTCAATTTTCTGTCTTTCATTTCACTTGTGTTCCATTAGCACACTATTCTAGGTCCTGTACTTCCTATTGTTCTTATTCACATTACATAGATTCTGTTATCTGATAGTTGCTCCCTTACTATTGTAAACAATTGCTGTTCCATACAATTGTAAATACTACGCAGCACTCCTCCCAAATCTTAGCTCACTTCAGTGCTTCCGGAACTTTATTACTGTTGTGGTTAATTCTACTCTCTCACACACCACATCTATTTTCTTTCCTTTATTCTCACTTTACCTCATAATCTGACCTCCCACAAGCTCTCTGGTTTCTAGATCCACCTCACAATCCTTCCCCGCACCAAACAAGAGTCTTATTTTCTTTTTTATTTAATATTTTATTTATTTAATTTTAGAGAGAGGGGAAGGGAGGGAGAAAGAGAGGGAGAGAAACAGCAGTGTATGGTTGCCTCTCACATGGCCCTCACTGGGGTTCTGGCCTGCAACCTAGTCATGTGCCCCGACTGGGAATTGAACCAGGACCCTCTGGTTCCCAGCCCGCGCTCAATCCACTGAGCTACACCAGCCAGGCAAGAGTCTTATTTTCTTTCAACCCTTTCTAAAAAGTGGCTAGTCAGGTGAAATATCACAGTTAACACTATACATATCCAAAGGATATCCTATCTCTTCTCTATGGGTTGTTACTTTAAATACCATAGAATACCCTCCCACTGTCTTAAACCATTTTGCCTTACCCCTCCAAATGCTCACAAAAAAGAGTAGGTGGGAGCTATGAAGACCAGTATACCTGTTGGAAGAGGAAATCCACCAACAAAAGAAACTCCAACAGATAACATCAGAAGAAGGTGAACGAGTGAGTGAAAGAAAGCCACACTAACCTCAACCCAGGACCGATCTGGAAAGGCAACTAAATGGTGTAGAAATTACCCAAAACAAATAATAGAACAAGAGTGAGAGAGAAGCCTCAAAACTGTGTACAAACAGAAGAACCAGCTTCAACACAACCTGTCCACACCTACACAACAGAATACAAGATGTGGTGGATAGAGCGACCCTCAGTTAACCAGCTGGAGGGAAAAACCCACCAAAGAAAGACCCAACAACATCCAAACCCAAGGACATACAGAGAGACAACATAAATGACAGCCTAAGACCAGAGAGCTCAGGAGACCAAGGAGACTGCACCACTGAATGTCATAGATATTCTACCAAGATGTTTACACCAGAAACCCAGGGAGTAAGAACAGATCAATTTAAGAAGCAGAGGCTAATAAAAAGAGTCTCACAAACAATGGAGACAAAGAAAAAATTCCCAAAGGAAAGGAAAGGAGGAAGCCTCAGAAAGGATGCTAAATGAAATAGAGGCAAGTCAACTATCAGACAGAGAGTTCAAAGCATTGGTTATCAGGAAGCTCAATGAGCTCACAGAGAATTATCAAAAACTACAGGGAAACTATAATGAATTCACTGCAAACTATATCAACATGACAAAGGAAAAGAAATGATCAACAAGAGCAAAGAGGAAATGAGGAATTCAATCTCAAAACTGAAGAACACAGTAGAAGGAATCAAAAGCAGGCTAGATGAAGCAGAGTATTGGATCAGCGAGCTGGAGGACAAGGTACAAATAAATACCCAGAAGAACAAGAAAAGGAAATGAGGCTCAGAAAGAATGAAGGGGTTTAAGGGAAAAGCAGAACAACGTGGAACATAGGAATACCAAAAAGAGAAGGAGAAGAGCAAGGGATAGAAAACCTGTTTGAAAAAGTAATGATGGAAAATTTCCCTAATTTGATGAGAAAAAGTTGTATGAATTCAGGAAACACAGACTCCCAATCAAGAGGATCCCAAAGAGGTCTACTCAAGACACATCATAATTAAAATGACAAAGTTCCAAGGCAAAGAGGGAATATAAAGGCACCAAGAGAGAAACAGGAAGTAACATACACAGGAGCCCTGATAAGACTGGCAGCTGACTTCTCAATGGAAACACACCAAGCCAGAAGAGAATGGCAGAAATATTCCAAGTGATGAAAACCAGAGACCTGCAACCAAGAGTACTTTACCCAGCAGGTTCTCAATTAAAATGGAAGGCCAGATAAGGAGCTTTCAAGACAAAAGAAGTCTCAAAGAATATACTTCCACCAAATAAACTCTGCGAGAGATGCTAAACAGTCTGCTTTAAGAACAGGAAAAAAACCAGTGAGAGAGAGGAACATGGGTATGAAAAAATGGCAATGGCTATGTACCTATCAATAATAACCTTAAACATAAAAGGATTAAATGCCCCAATCAAAAGACATAGAATATATGAATGGATAAGAAAACAAGATGCACACATATGCTGCCTACAAGAGACCCACCTTGGAACAAAAGGCGTACACAGACTGAAAGTGAAGGGCTGGAAAGAAATTTTCCAAGCAAATGGACAGGAAAAATACAAATCTGGGTGGCAATACACGTATCAGAATAAATAGATTTCTAAAAAGGAGCCATGAAAAGAGATCCAAAAGGTCACTTCATATTACTCAAGGGAAGAATCCATCAACAAGATATACACATTGTAAATAGATATGCACCCAAAATAGGAGCACCCAAATACACACAGACAATCTTGGAGGACTTCAGTAAAGATACTGACAGCAATAAAATTATACTAGTTTTTTTTCACACCCCACTCTCAAAAAATGGACAGATCTTCCAAACAAAATATCAAAAAAGATATTGTGCCATTGAACAATGCTCTAGATGAAATGGACTTAATTGATATATATAGAGAGCCTTTCATCCCGAGGAAGAAAAATACACATTCTTTTCAAATGCACATGGAACATTTTCAAAGGTAGACCACAAGATAGGACATAAAATAAGCCTCGGCAATTTCGAGAAAATTGAAATCATATCAAGCATTTTCTCTGACCACAAGGAATTGAAAGGAGAAACCAACCTCAAGGAAAAAATCCCAAAACACTCAAACTCGTAGAGATTGAATAGCATGTTATTAACTAACGAATGGGTCAAGAATGAGATTAAGGAAGAAATAAAAAACTTTCTGGAAACAAATAAAAATGAACTCACAACCCAAAATTTATGGGACACAGTTAACACAGTCCTGAGAGGGACGTTTATTGTGATACAGGCCTACCTTAAAAAGATAAAAACATTTCAAACAAATGACCTAACCCTATGCCTACAAGAACTGGAGGAACAACAACAAAGACAGTCCAGAGCAAGTAGAAGGGAGGAAATAACCAAGATCATAGCTGAATTAAAGGACATAGAGAATAAATGCACAATTCTAAGGATCAATAAATCTAGGAGCTTGCTCTTTGAACAGATAAACAAAATCAACAAGTCTTTAAGAAGGCTCATCAAGGAAGAATAGAGAGGACCCAAGTAAACACAATTGGAAATGAAAGAGGAGTGAGTACACCTGATACCACAGAAATACAAAGGATTGTAAGAAATTACTACAAAGAACTACATGCCAAGAAATTTGAAAACCTAGGGGAAATGGACAAATTTCTAGAAAAATATAATCTTCCAAAACTGAATGAAGAAGAAGCAGAAAGCCTGAACAGACCAATAACAGCTGACAAAATTCAAGCAGTAATCAAAATTTTTCTGATATATTAAATCCCTGGACTAGATGGTTTCACGGGAGAACTTTACAAAATATTTAAGGAAGAGCTAATCCCCATCTTTCACAGATTATTCCAAAACAATCATGAAGATAGAAGGCCACCAACATCTTTATGTATCCAGCATCATCCTAATCTCAAAACCAGATAAAAACACAACAAAGAAAGAAAACTTCAGGGCAATATCGCTGATGAACATAGATGTTAAGATCCTCAACATAATATTGGCAAACCTCATCCAGCAATAAGTTAAAAATATCACACACCATGATCAGGTGGGATTCATCCCAGGGATGCAAGAATGGTCCAATATTCACAAATCAATAAATGTAATACATCACATAAACATAAGCAAAGACAAAAAGCACCTGATCATATCAATATATGTGGAAAAAGCATTTGATAAGGTACAGCACCCATTTATGATAAAAACACTTACCAAAATGAAAATAGAGGGAGCATTCCTCAAATATGAGGACTTACTATCAACATCATACTCAATGGGCAAAACTTGGAGCTTTCTCACTAAGATCAGGAACTAGACAAGGATTGTCTCTTTTACCACTCCTATTCAACACAGTATTGGAAATCCTAGCCACAGCAATCAGACAAGAAAAAGAAATAAATGACACCAAAATTGGAAAGGAGGAAGTAAAAATGTCATTGTTTGCAGATGACATGATAGTGTACAAAAAAATCTCATATACTCCAAGAAAGGAGTAAGAAAGCTACCAGAAAGCTACTTGACCTAATAAATGAATTTGACAAAACAGCAGGATACAAATTCAATATTCAGAACTAAAGGGCATTTTTGTATACCAACAATGAAATATCAGAAACAGAAATCAGGAAAAAAATCCCATTTGCTATAGCAACAAGAAAAATAAAGTACGTAGGAGAAAACCTAACCAAGGAGGTTAAAGTCCTGTACTCAGGAAACTGTACAACACTGAAGAAAGAAATTAAGGAAGACACAAACAAATGGAAGCATGAACCATGCTCACAGATTGGAAGAATTAACATTATGAAGTGGCCATACTACCCAAAGTGATTTATAGATTTAATGCAATTCCTATTAAAGTACCAATGACATATTTCAGAGATATAGAACAAAGATTTCAGAAATTTACATGGGACCATAAACAACCCTGAATGGCCGCAGCAATTTTGAGAAAGAAGAACAAAGTAGAAGGGATCACAATACCTGATATCAAGCTGTATTACAAGGCCACTGTAATCAAAACAGCCTGGTACCAGCATAAGAACAGATGCATAGACCAATGGAATAGAACAGAGATCACAGAAATAAACTCAAATTCCTGCAGTCAATTAATATTTGACAAAGGGGGAAGAAGCTTACAATGGAGTAAAAATAGCCTCTTCAAATGATGTTGGGAAATCTGAACAGCTACATGCAAAAAACCTGAAACTCGAGCACCAACTTACACCATACATAAAAGTTAATTCAAGGTGGATAAAAGAATTAAATATAAGTCATGACACAATAAAAGTCCTAGACAAGAACATGGGCAGGAAAATCTCAGACATTCCCTGAAGCAACATCTTCACTGATATGTCCCCTAAAGCAAGGGACATAAAGGAAAGAATAAACAAATGGAATCTTATCAGAATAAAAAGCTTCTGCATAGTTAAAGAAAACAGTATTAATTAAAATGAAAAGAGATCCAACTATATGGGAAAACATATTTGCCAGTTATACCTTGGTCAATGGTTTGAGCTCCAAAATACATAAAGAACTCACAGGACTCCACTCCAGGAAGACAAAAAAAACAATTCAAAAATGGGCAAAAGACGAACAGACACTTCTCCAAGGAGGACATACACAGGGCCCAGAGTCATATGAAAAGATGCTCAGCATCACTAGCCATCAGAGATACGCAAATTAAAACAACAATGAGATACCACTTCACACCAGTGAGAATGACCATCATAAACAAATCAACAAAGAAGTGTTGGAGAGGATGTGGAGAAAAGGGACCCTAGTGCACTGTTGGTGGGAATGCAGATTGGTGAAGCCACTGTGGAAAACAGTATGAGATTTCATCAGAAAACTAAAAATGGAACTGCCTTTTCACCTAGCAATTCCACTGTTTGGATTATACCCAAGAATCCTGAAACACCAATTCAAAAGAACGTATGCACCTCAATGTTCACAGCAGCACAATTTACAATAACCAAGTGCTGGAAGCAACCTAAGTGACCATCAATAAATGAATGGATCAAAAAACTGTGGTATATTTCCATGATGGATTATTATGCTGCAGAAAGAAAGAAGGAGCTCCTATTCTTGCAACAGCATGGATGGAACTGGAGAGCATTATGCTAAGGGAAATAATCCAGGCAGTGAGGGACAAATACCATATGATCTCACCTTTAACTGGAATGCGACCAACAAAAGAAAAAAGCAAACAAAATATAACCAGAGACATTGAAATTAAGAACAATGTAGCAATAGCAGAGGAGAGAGGGGAGGGGATTACGGCGGGGGATGTTTTTCAGGAACTACTATAAAGGACACATGGAGAAAACCAAGGGGGAGGGTGGAAGCAAGGGAGGGAGGTGGGTTTGGCCGGTGTGGGGTGAGTGGTGGTGGGGAAATGCAGACAACTGTAACTGAACAACAATAAAATAATTTTAAAAATATGTGAGATACCAACTCACACCTATTATAATGGCTACTGTTCACAAGACAAATAATAACCAGTGTTGAAGAGGTTGTGGAGAAAAAGGAATCCACATTCACTGCTGTTGGAAATTAAGCTGGCACAGCCACTATGGAAAACAATATGGAGGTTCTTCAAACAATTATAAATTGGGTTACCATATGACAGAGAAATCCATCTTGTGGGTATCTACCTTCAAAATTTGAAAACTTTTTTGTTAAGATATATGTACACCTATGTTCACTGCCACATTATTCATGGTGGCCGAGATATGGAAACAACAAAAGTATCCTTTGATAGATGATTGAATAAAAAAGATGTGGCACATATATTCTATGGAATACTACTCAGACATAATAAAAGATGAAATACTGCTTTTTGTGACAATATGGATGGATCTTGAGAATATCATGCTAGGCAAAATAAGTCAGACAGAAAAATTCAAAACCATATGATTTCACTGATATGTGTGTATAAAACTGAAAGCAACAGATCATAAATTAGAAAAATAAACAAATAAAATCTCATAGATACAGACAACAGTATGGTGGTTACCAGAGGTAAGGTGACTGCAAAGGTAGTAAAGGGTAAAAGGCATCAAATATATGCTGATGGAAGAAGATCTGATTTCGGGTGATGAGCATATAATACAATATACAGACGACATATTATATAAAATCTTATGAACCAATGTCATCCTAATAAATCTAATTTAAAAAGTATAATAAATGTTATTTCATTTAAATTACAGTTATTTTGAATCTCTGTTACTAACAACTAACTGGTAGGTGGTGCAGAAACTGTAAGCAGAATAATGACCCCAAAAGTTGTTCCCACCCTGAACCCCAGAATTTATGAAAATGTTACCTTATGCGGCAAAAGGGAATTACGGTTACAAGTGTTTCTAATCAGCCAACCTGGAGTAGGGTAGGTAATTCTGGATAATCCAAGTGGTCCATTCTGATCACATGAGTCCTTAAAAGAGGAAGCAGAGGGCAGAAGAATGAGTCTGAGAGAAATGAATGGAGGGCTCAGTCCACCACTGTTGGATGAAGGTAGAGAAAGAAGGCTGAGTGAGGAAGCATGGGCCATCCCTGGAAATTGGAAAAGGCAGGAAACTATTTTCCCTAGGAGTCTTCAGAAGAAACACCTCATCCCATACTGGGAGAATCCTGCAGACCCCTGACCTTCAGGTCTGTAATATGATGATGACAATGACATCGATAATGTGTGTGAGTGTGTTCAGCCACTTAGTTTGTGCTAACCTGTTATAACAGAAGTAGAAAATGAATACATAGTTGCAGAGGTCCTGCCTCATTGGTCTTCGGGTCCCTGAGGAAAGGAGTGGTAAGGCAAAAGGAACGACTCCTTGACACTCTCTGACGAGTGCAGAAGACGGCCAGACCTCAGGGACCTGGCCGGGCCAGCCATGGCCTCTGGGGCCAGACTGACTGACACTCCATGCAAAATTCTCTTTATTTTTATAAAGAAATTTCTTACAACCAGTGTGAGAAAAAAGGCAGGTGCAAGTTACAAAAAATCAAGGCAGAAAAAAGCTGATACATGAGCAGTTGGAGAAGTAAAGAACATTTCAGATTTCAGTATGAGAACAAATGGCTGCTTTCAGAATTAGATAGTCCCTCACCCAAGGACATTCGCTTATCTATCTTGGGGGGGTTGTGGCTCTAAATAAACCTTAAACTTACAAGTGTTAATTGTTCAGGAGGCATTACTAGGGGCGATGACCTTCTTCAGCATTGGCAGCTGTCCTGCTAAAACTTATTCTTCTTTGATCCATTCATGGGCAACAGTTAGGGGCCTTTTGCTGTCTGCAATCAATAAATCATATGAGCAATATCATAAGAAATTATGCTAATTTTCAGCAGCAAATTGCCAATATCCAAAAATCCTACTACTAATTATCTAATAAAAGCAAGCATGTGGAGAGAGATGTATAGGAGAATTGCCAACGTCGCAGCTGCTGTACAGATGCGTCCTCTCTGTCCTGATTGTATCATGGATCGGGTACAGGCTGGCTCCCAACACATAGTCTCACACAAAATAGCACAAAACCAAATGTCTTTTCCTACCTTACGGTGAGTCAATGAGAATTAATTCTGGAAACTTGTACTCCATGAAGAAAAAGTACAAATAGGCAAAAAAAAAAAAAATCACTCTTTAAAATGTCACTAAAAGGAGACCCAAGACAGCAGAGGAGTAAGTGGAAAGTTACAGTAAACTCCTCCCAGGACAAATCTGGAATTACAAGGAAATTGTAGAGATATCATCCTGAATAACCGAGGAGTCTTATAGCCAGGGACAGACAGGAGTATTACATCACCACAATGTGACTGGTAGGGAGTGCAGAGGAAGCACTAGAGGGCTGGCTGGGCTCCCACAAACAGCAGCTGAAGTTCCAGAGGGCTATTTCAGTGACCAGAAGGTTCCCCCCAAGAAGTGTGGGGTCTAAACCACAAGTTGTTCTCCCCAGCCTATACCATAAGAGCTTGGAAAGGAACACAGATAACACCCAGCTGTAAAAGCAGCAGGATTTCTTTCTGTCTGCCAGAGAAAGATGGCTGGAGAGAGAGAGCCTCTCAAAGGGCCAATCCACAAAATTTTCTTTCTAGCCACTTACCCTGAGCTCTAGCAGAGGGAAGACAGAGTGGACTAGAGACACATGAGGAGAGTCTGGGGCTGGGGGCTCTGATGAGAGAACTGAAGAAAGAGCAACAAGCCCCCAGGATACCTGTCCTGAGTCATTCCCCATACTGTAGAAGCCATCTTTCTCAAGCAAAATACCCCCCTCCAAGTGGCATCATCCTGAGGGGGAAGCAATAGCCCTACCTGCAGGATTTCTCACCACACCCTGTGGAGCTGAATACAGCTTGAGGCTATATCATTGAATGAGTTTAACAATTAAGGTGAATCTCTGGGAGCTCTGAGACTTTAGCTGACACTCCCCAGTGACTGGTACTAGTAAGGCTATCCTTCGTGTGCAACCTGGTTCTTTTTCTTTCTTTCTTTTTTTTTAAGTATTTTTTTGAAGATTTCAATTATTTATTTTAGAGAGAAGAAGGGAAGGATAAATAGAAGTGTCGATGTGTGGCTGACTCTCGCATGCCCACTCCTGGGGACCTGGCCCATAACCCAGGCATACGCCCTAGACTGCGAATCGAACCAGTAACGCTTTTATTCTCAGGCCAGCACTCAGGCCACTGAGCCACATCAGCTAGGCCTGCAGCCTGGTTCTTTCTGCACACAAACAGGCCCAGCAGAGGGAGCCATCCTCTGTGGATCACTGGTAGCCCCAAACAGGTTGCCTAGGGTGGGTCACAAGTAGCATCTGACAAAAGCCTGTACCAGAGTCTTTGCAGATCTACTGATACATAGAAACAAAAACAAAGAAGCCAAAATGTGAAGACATAGAAACAGACCCCAAATGAAAGAATAAGGTAATTTTCCAGAAGAACTAGATAAAATGTAGAGTTTAGAGTAATAATTGTAAGGATAATCAAAAGCATAAAAAATATATAGAAACAATAAAGAAAGGACCAGTCAGAAATAAATAATGCAATATCTGAAATAGATAATGCACTGGAAGGAATAAACTGTAGGTTAGATGAAGCAGAGGACCAGATCAGTAATTGGGGACATAAAAACACCCAAGCAGAGAAGCAAAAAGGAAAAAATGAATTTTAAAGAAAATGAAGGTAACTTAAGAAACATCTTGGACAACATGAAGTGCAAAAATATTCACATTATAGGGATATCAGAAGAAGAGAGGAAGCATGGGATTGAAAAATTATTTGAGGAAATAATGTCCAAATATTCCCCTAATCTGGTGGAGGATACACACAAGTCGAGGAAGCTCAGAGAGTCCCAAACAAATTGGATTCAAAGAGGCCTACACCGAAACACATCATAATTGGAATGGCAAGACTTAAGTGCTCTGAACAAAAGACATAGAGTAGCTGAATGAATAAGAAAACAAGACCCATATATATGTAGCCTCCAAGACACTGACTGCAGATTGAAAGATACACATAGACTGAAAGTAAAGGGATGAAAAAAAAAAATAGTTCATACAAACTGAAAGGAAACAAACGCTGGGGAAGCAATATTTATATCAGACAATATAGACTTTTAAACCAAGGCTATATATCCAAGGAGGACATACAGAGGGCTCACAGGCACATGAAAGGATGCTCAACATCACTAGCTATCAGGGAGATGCAAATTAAAACCACAATGATATACCACTTGACACAGGTCATAATGGCCATCATTAACAAATCAAAAAACAAATGCTGGTGAGTTTGTGGAGAAAAGGGGATGCTAGTACACTGTTGGTGGGAATGCAGACTGGTGTAGCCATTGTGGAAAAGAGTATGGAAATTCCTCAAAAAACTAAACATGGAACTGCCTTTCAATCCAGTGATCTCACTGTTGGGATTATACCCTAAGAATCCTGAAACACCAATTCAAAATAATTTATGTACCATTATGTTCACAACAGTGGTATTTACAAAAGCCAAGTGCTGGAAACAGCCTAAGCACCCATCAATAAATGAGTGGATCAAAAAACTGTGGCACATTTACACAATGGAATACTATGTAGAAGAAATAAGGAGCTCCTACCTTTTGCAACAGCATGGATGGAACTGGAAAGTACTGTGCCAGATGGTGAAAGACAAATACCATATCATCTCACCTATAAGAGGAAACTAATGAGCAAAACAAACAAATGAGCAAAATAGAACCAGAGGCATGGAAACAGAGAACGGACTGACAGAGACCAGAGGGAGTGGGGGAGGGGAATAAGGGGGGAAAGAAGAGGAAGAATCTAGTCAAGGATCAGTTATAAATTAGCCATGGACATGGGCAACAGTGTGGGTACTGACTATGGGAGTGGGGTGTGGGCAGAGCAAGGGAGAGCAATGGGGGTAAATTGGGACCACTGTAATAGAACAACAATAAAAAAAGCTCAACAGCAAAAAAATAAACAACCCAATTTTAAAAATGGGCAAAGGACATGAATACACACTTCTCCAAAGAGGATATACAGATGGCTAATAGACATCTGAAAAGATGCTCAACATCACTAGCCATCAGGGTGATACAATTTAAAGCCACAATGAGATATCATCTCACACTTGTCAGAATGACAATCATCAATAAATCAACAAACAACAAGTGCTGGCAAGGATGTGGGAAAGGGGAACCCTTTTGCACTATTGGTGAGAATGCAGATTGGTGCAGCCACTATGGAAGGCAGTTTGGAGATACCTCAAAAAATAAAAAAATAAGTTATCTACTTTTTGACCCAGCTATCCCACTTCTGGCAATATATCCAAAGGAATCCAGAACACTAATTCAAAAGAACAAAAACACCCCTATGTTCACTGTAGCACTATTTACAATCTCCAAGATATGGAAGCAACCCGTGTCCAACAGTAGATGAGTGGATGAAACAACTATGAGACATTTACACAATGGAATATTTACTCAACCACAAAAAATAAAGTTTTACCCTTTGGGATAGTATGAGTGGACCCGGAGAACATTACACTAAGTGAATTTGTCAGAGACAGACAAATATCATATGATTTCTCTCATATGTGGGATCTAATGAACAAACTGAACTAAGGAGCAAAATAGAGACAGACTCAAAGATAGTAGGATGACAACTAAGAGGGGCAGAGCTTAGGAGGTGGAGGGAATGAGCTAAAAGGAAAAAGGACTCAAAGACATGGACAACAGTGGGGTTATGGCAGGGTGTGGGGTGAAGGGGACTAAATGTTAATGGAAAAAATTCAATAAAATAATTAAAATCTTAATTAATTGTAAGACCCAAATGATCTTGGCTGCATTTGCTATTTCTCAAAAGCACTACTTGTGCTTGTGCTTTCTATGTGGCCTGCAGGCAGCTTGATTGCTTGGCCACCTTGAAACCTGCCAATGAGGCCTGATCCACCCAAATAAAACTTAAATTAAAATGACAGAAATCTAAAAAATGGTTGTTTTTTATAATAAGCCCACTGCAGGTTTTTAATTTACTGGATATTTTTGAAGACACTGAATATTTAGTGCAGGTGTTCGCAGACATATAACCAAATTGCCCTTCATTCTCTCCCTCCGCCTTACTTGACTGCTCAGATCAGGTTGCTGTGCGTTTGCCTTGCACTCTGACTGATCTATTGCTGCTAGTGTATTGTCCTGAGACTGTGTGCACACACTTTAAATTTGAGATGAGAATGAGCAAAGTGGCTTCCTCCATGTGCATAAGTTACATGCAGAAAAAAACCCTTCATACTGTTAACTCTATGGAAAGCTAACTATGTAGCTGTTTAAGAACCATCATAAGTCTTTTTGGGCCCATTCATCATCCAAATTGTCAGCTGAGGTCCAACTGCAGAACCAACTGCTCCTGATATTAATGAAAAATAACCTGGAATGATTCTCATGATTCAGGCTCCTTTTCCAGCCTGGCATTAAGAAAAGACAACTTTTTATTTATAAACAGAAAGTTATTGGTAGGTTGAGTGCACAGGATTTCACTTTGTAGGAAACACGCTAATCATTTTCATGGAATAAGAAATAACATCTCAAACAGGTTTTTTAGGAGCATTTAATTTCTATAACCCAGAAGACAGTTTTACTCCCTGGTGCAGAAAAATGTCATAAATTCCTGTATCATTTTTTATAGCATATCTGAAGGAGTTCTTCATTTAAAAGAAAACAGGAAACAATGACACCACCAAGAGCCATCTC
The DNA here is from genome assembly GCA_004026765.1 of Micronycteris hirsuta. Classification (NCBI taxonomy): domain Eukaryota; kingdom Metazoa; phylum Chordata; class Mammalia; order Chiroptera; family Phyllostomidae; genus Micronycteris; species Micronycteris hirsuta. The sequence continues at coordinate 18,426 of PVJI01015658.1, forward strand.
AAATTCTGTAAATGTCTGAAGTCCATGCTTATTTATCAGAAAGAGATTCCCCTACATGCAAACAATTGTTTTGAGTTTCAGTGAGATGAATGTTCTGAAAAGTCTTCTGATCTAAGAAAGACTTTCTTTCCCAACCAGCGGTGAGAAATGAAAACAATGTAGGGAGATCTGGTTTATTAGTTTCTATAGAAGTCGTTATTCTTAACTTCTATACAAATTCTATGCCTCTGTATTCAGTGTTGCTGCAACCACATCTTTCATTGATAAATAAAGCTTTAAATAAAATGTGAACATTTTCACAGATGTCTTATTCGTTTGAGAAACCATGAACAATGAAGCATCAATAAGATAGTCTACACCTGCCAGTCATTAGCATACTTAATAGAAGACAAATCAATCAACAGTCATTACTAATCTGCCAGGTGCAAAGCTTTCACAACGGCAGCCCTCTGAACATTTCTTAAAACACAGCAGCCACATTCTGAATCAGCTAATTTTATTTCTAAAAATAAATTTTATACATATTTAATGTACATTCATTATTGAAAAATGGAAAATGTAGAGACACAGTGGAAGAAATCCTTTTAACATTGTATTTGGTGTTAAATTTTTAACTCTACTTGGATAATAAGAGTTTACTGACTACAATATGAAATATTTCTTTTTTATTTCAAGATCCACAATATATTGTATAAGGGAGTTTGACAATTCTTGAAAATATTTGAAACAGCTAGGCATTTTCTTATATATGCTTCCCCAAATCTTGGAAAATCATTTGATGGAAAATACATGAATTCCTATCTTGGGTGTCAGAGATGAAAATTATCAGATGTGTATTAAATAAGACAATTCTAACAGGTAACATGTGATCAAGATTTAACACAAATTGTGGAATATTATAAAACCTAAAACTTTTAGTTCCTTTAGTTATATTTTGATTTATAATTCTAGCGGGATGTTACAATGGAACTTTCTCTGTTATCTCAGAATTACATCTGGGGCCATGAGGATTCAAAAACAAGGTGTTAAATATCCACTAATTAGAAAGTGGGGTAGCAGCCCAGCTGTACATAATTTGCTGAAGGGGGTCACCAAAAAGATAGATGATGAACGTTGGTTTGTGAACTGCCTCAAGCCAACCTGAGGGTCCAACAAAAGAAAGACTATGAGGATGGGTGTCAGTGAAAGTTGTCTGTTTTTACTTTGCTCTCCACACCTCAGGGTCAGTGGAGCAGCTTAAGAACAATCTAACAATAGCCATAGAAGAGGGGGGAGGAGACTATGGGGAGAAGGGTTTTCAGGAACTACTACAGAAGACACATGGACAGACCAAGGGGAAAGGTAGAAGCAGGGGAGGGAGGTGGGTTTGGAGGGAGTGGGGAGAGGTGAGGGGAGAGGTTGCAGACAACTGTAATTGAACAACAATAAAGTAATTAAAAAAAAAAGAAGGAGCTCCTACCCTTTGCAACAGCATGGATGGAATTGGAGAGCATTATTCTAAGTGAAATAAGCCAGATGGTGAGGGACAAATACCATATGATTTCACCTTTAACTAGAACATAATCAACAACAACAACAACAAAAAAGCAAGCAAGATCTAACCAGAGACATTGAAATCAAGAACAATCTGACAGTAACCAGAGGGGAGTTGGGAGGGGATAATGGGGGGAAGGGTTTTCAGGAACTACTATAAAGGACACATGGGCAAAACCAAGGGGGAGGGTGGAAGCAAGGGAAGGAGGTGGATTTGGCTGTGGGGGGAATTAGTAGGGGGAAAATTCAGACAATTGTAATTGAACAATGAAATAATTTAGAAAAATAATAGAGAGAGGGATGTCCAACCTTTTGGCATCCCTGGGACACACTGGAAGAAGTGTTTTAGACCACACATTAAATACACTGTGACATGTAATCCCCCCAAAATTTCATAATGTTTTAAGTAAATTTACAATTTTGTGTTGGGCTGCATTCATAGCCATCCTTGGCTGCATATGACCCACGGGCCTGCTAGTTGGACACCCCTGCCTATAGTGTAATCGTTGAGTCTTATGACAGTTGTCTGTTTAGTTACTTTAAGAAATAGAAAAATTTGTTTTCCAATTGGCCATATCATTTTGCATTCCCACCAGCAATGCGTGAGGGATTGAGATTCTCTGCATCCTCACCAGCATTGGGTGTTCTATTTTTTTAATGTTGTTCAAGTACAGTTGTCTCCATTTTCACCCCACTATGGCCACCCGCCCCACACATCCCTGCCTCCCACCCTTGAGCCTACCCTCTTTGGCTTTTTCCTTATGTACTTTATACATGTTCCTTGATGGCCTTTCCTCTATTTTCTGCAATTATCCCTCTTTCCCCTCCCTTCTGGTTATTGTCAGTTTGTTCTTTATTGCAGTGTTTCTGGTTATATTTTGTTTGCTTGTTTGTTTTGTTGAGTATTCTTACATTGTAACCATTCTGTCTGCCCTAGGGGTATTGTTCTAAAAGTTAATCTGACTTCTCAATGGGAAATGCTTTTCAATGGAAAAGGTTCAGCCACCCTTATATCCCCCATCTAATATGGGCTCCATGAAGCATATTTGCCTCATCAGTGCCCTGTTCGCACATCCTTGCCACAGGAAGTATAGATTCTTTCTGCCTGAATACTTGCACTAGCTGGCTACACTACAAACTGGCTCTCCCAGAGGGGCAAGATCTGAGTGCTACTCTCCCACAAGGACCAATGGTGGCTGGTACAGAAACAGTAACTCTGAAGCATGTATCTTCCCTTCCATTGGCTCAAAAATCTGCACTAGAGACAGAGGCAGGCTTATTCCTCTACTATGTACCTACCTCAAACTCATCCTTCTACTCCACATTTTCTTTTTTTTTATAATTACTTTATTGTTGTTCAATTATAGTTGTCTGCATCCTCTCCCCTCCCCTCCCCCAACCCCTGCAACCCCACCTCCCTTCCTTGCCTCCCTCCTCCCCCTTGGTTGTGTCCCCATGTCCTCTATAGTGGTTCCTGAAAACCCTTCTCCCTATTGTCCCCTCCCCCCTGGCTATTGTTAGATTGTTCTTAATTTCAATGTCTCTGGTTATGTTTTGCTTGCTTTTTGCTTTTGTTGATTATGTTCCAGTTAAAGGTGAGATCATATGGTATTTGTCCCTCATTGCCTGGCTTACTTCGCTTAGCATAATGCTCTCCAGTTTCATCCATGCTGTTGCAAAGTGTGTAAGATCCTTCTTTCCCTCTGCTGTGTAGTATTCCATTGTGTAAATGTGCCATAGTTTCTTGATCCACTCATTTACTGATGTGCACTAAGGTTGCTTCCAGCACTTGGCTATTGTAAATTGTGCTTCTATGAACATTGGGATGAATAGGTTCTTTTGAATTGGTGTTTCATGATTCTTAGGGTATAATCCCAGCAGTGGAATTGCTGGATCTTAAGGCAGTTCATTTTTAGTGTTTTGAGGAAATTTCATACTGTTTTCCACAGTGGCTGTAGCAGTCTGCATTCCCACCAACAATGTACTAGGGCTCCCTTTTCTCCATATCCTCGCCAACACTTGTTGTTTGTTGATTTGTTTATGATGGCCATTCTGACCAGTGTAAAGTGGTATCTCATTGTGGTTTTAATTTGCATCTCTCTGATGGCTAGTGATGCTGAGTATCCTTTCATATGTCTCTGGGCCCTCTGTATGTCCTCCTTGGAGAGGTTACTGTTCAGGTCCTTTGCCAATTTTTAATTGGATTGTTTCTCTTCCTGGTGTGAAGTTGTATGAGTTTTTTATATATTTTGGAGATCAAAGTTTTGTCCAAGATATCTTTGGCAAATGTATTTTCCCATACAGTTGGTTCCCTTTTCATTTTGCTAATGTTTTCTTTTTTTTAATATATTTTATTGATTATGCTATTACAGTTGTCCCATTTCCCCCCCTTTATTCCCCTCTGCCCCGCATCCCCCCATTCCCTGCCCTTTAGTTTTTGTCCATGGGTCATTCACATAAGTTCTTTGGCTTCTATATTTCCTCTACTATTCTTAACCTCCTCCAGTCTGTTTTCTACCTACCATTTATGCTACTTTTTCTCTGTACTTTATCCTCCTCTCTCTCTCTCCCACTCCCCTGTTGATATCTCTCCATACCTTATATAAATCCCTTTAACATTTCATATAGTAAAGGCTGTGTGATGATGAACTCCTTGAACTTGACCTTATCTGAGAAACACTTTATCTACCCTTCCATTCTAAATGAAATTTTTGCTGGATAGAGTATTCTTGGATGTAGGTCCTTGCCTTTCATGATTTGGTATACTTCTTTCCAGCCCGTTCTTGCTTGAAAGGTCTCCTTTGAGAAATCAGCTGACAGTCTTATGGCAATTCCTTTCTTAAGCCATGTAGAAGTTTTTTTTTTTTTTTTTAGTTTCATGAAGTCCCATTTGCTTATTCTTTCCTTTATGTCCCTTGCTCTAGAGGACATATTGGTGGAAATATTGCTTCATTGAATATCTGAGATTTTCCTCCCTATGTTCTCATCTAGGACTTTACAGTGTTGTGACTTACACTTAAGTCTTTTATCCACCTTGAATTTATTTTTCTACATAGTGTAAGTTGGTGATCAAGTTTAATTTTTTAATGTACCTTTCTGTATCTCCCAACACTATCTATTGAAGAGGCTATTTTTCCTTCATTTTATGTTTCTTCCCCCTTTGTCAAATATTAATTGACCATAGAGACTTTAGTTTATTTCTGGGCTCTCTATTCTGTTCCATTGGTCTATGTGTTTGTTCTTATGCCAGTATCAAACTGTTTTGATTACAGTGGCCATGTAATATAGTTCGATATCAGGTATTGTGATCCCTTCTACTTTATTCTTCTTTCTCCAAATTGCTGCAGCTATTTGGGGTTGTTTTCATTTCCATATAAATTTTTTAAGTGTTTGTTCTATATCTGTGAAATATGTCATTGTTGTTATAATAGGATTTGTGTTGAATCTATAAATTGTTTGGATAGTATGGACATTTTGATGATTATGCTTCTTCTATACCATGAACATTGTATATGCTTCCATTTATTTGTGTCTTCCTTAATTTCTTTCTTCAGCGTTGTATAGTTTTCTGAGTACCGATCTTTCACCTCCTTGGTTAGGTTTATTCCCAGGTACTTAATTTTTCTTGTTGCTATATCAAATGGGATTTTTATCCTAACTTCTCATTCTGGTATTTCATTGTTGGTGTATAAAAATGCCTTCAATTTCTGAATATTGACTTTGAATCCTGCTATTTTGCCAAATTCTCTTTTTATGTTGAGTAGATCTTTGGGGGGCTCTACAGTGTTATCTATGTACACTTTCATGTCATCTCCAAACATTGTCAGTTTTACTTCCTCCTTTCTAATTTGGATGCCATTTATTTCTTTTCTTTGGCTGATCATTGTGTCTAGGACCTCTAATACTATGGTGAATAAATGTGGTGAAAGCAGACATCCTTGTCTTGTTCCTGATATTAGTGGGAAAGCTTTTAGTTCTTGCTCATTGAGTAAGTTGTTGGATCTAGGTTTCCCATATATGGCCTTTATTATGTTAAGTTATGCTCCCTCTACTCCCACTTTGCTGTGTTTTTATCATAAATGGGTGCTGTACCTTACAAATGCTTTTTCTGCAACTATTGACACAGTCATGTGATTTTTGGCTTTTCTTTTGTTTATGTGATGCATTATGTTTATTGATTTGCAAATATTGTACCAAACTTGCATCCCTGTGATGAACCCCACTTGACACTGGTGTATGATCTTTTTAATGTTTTGCTGGATGCAGTATAATACTGGATGCCAGTATTTTGTTGGGGATTTTAGCATCTATGTTTCATCAGTGATATTGGCCTGTAGTTTTCTTTCTTTGTTGCGTCTTTATCTGGTTTTGGGATTAGAATGATGCCGGCTTCATAAAAAGGGTTTGGGAATGTTCCTTCTTCTTGGAATTTTTGGATTATTCTAAGAAAATAGGGGTTAGATATTCCTTAATTTTTTTTTTTAATTCTCCTGTGAAACCATCCAGTCCAGGGATTTTGAGTGCTGGAAGTTCTTTTATTACTTCTCTGACTTCATCAGCTGTTATCGATCTGTTCAGGCTTTCTGCTTCTTCTTCATTCAATTTTGGAACATTATATTTTTCTGGAAATGTGTCCATTTCACACTGGTTTTGATATTTCTTGGCATACCTTTGTTCATAATAATTTCTTACACTCCTTTGTATTTATATAGTATTAGTTGTAATCTCTCCCTTTCATTTCTGATTTTTTTTAAATTTGGGTCCTCTTTCTTTTTTTTCTTGATGAGTATGCTTAAAGGCCTGTCCATTCTGTTTTTCTTTTCAAAGACCCAGCTGATGGATTTATTGATCCTTTGTATTATTCTTTTAGTCTCTATGTCATTTAATTCTGCTTTGATCTTGGTTATTTCCTTCCTTCTACTCTCTCTCAGATTTGTTTGGTGTTGTTCCTCCAGTTCTTGTAGATGCAGGGTTCGGTTGTTTATTTGAAATGCTTCTATCTTTTTTAGGTAGGCCAATATCACTATAAACTTTCCTCTCAGGACTGCCTTTGATGTATCCCATGGGATACATTTTGGAATGTTTTGTGTTCATTTTTATTTGTTTCCAGAAACTTTTTGATTTCTTCCTTGATTTCATTATTAACCCATTTATTTTTTAATAGCAAGCTATTCAGTCTCCATGAATTTGAGTGTTTTTAGTTTTTTCCTTGAGGTTCGTTTCTAGTTTCAGGCCCTTGTAGTCTGAGAAAATGCTTGATATGATTTCAATATCCTGAGTTTTTTGAGGCTCTTTGTGTCCTATTATGTGGTCTGTCTTTAAAAATGTTCCATGTGCATTTGAAAAGAATGTGTATTTTGCTTCTTTGGGATGAAGGGCTCTCTATATATCAGTTAAGTCCATTTGATCTAGGGCATTATTCAATGCCACAGTATCCTTGTTGATATTTTGTTTGGAAGATCTATCCATTGTTTACAGTGTGGTGTTAAAATCTCCATATATAAGTGTGTTGCAGTCTACATCTTTCTTGAAGTACTCAAAGATACTCCTTATGTATTTGGGTCCTCCTATGTTCTGTACATGTATGTTTATAATATTTACGTCTTCTTGATGGATTCTTCCCTTGCGTATTATGATGTGTTCTTTAGTATCTCTTTTTATCTTTTTTTTTAAAGTCCATTTTGTCTGATAAAAGTATTGCTACCCCATATTTTATTTTTCCTGTCCATTGGCTTGGAATATTTCTTTCCAACCCTTCACTTTCAGGCTGTGTAAGTCATTTTTTTCTGAGGTGGGTCTCTTGTAAGCATATGCGTGGGTCATATTTTCTTATCCATTCAGCTACCCTATGTTTTTGATTGGAGAATATAATCCAATAACATTAAAGTTATTATTGATAGGTACTAATTCATTCCCTCCCCCCTTTCTACCTGTGTTCCTCTCTCTCACTTTTCTGCTTCCTCTTCTTAAAGCAGTCCCTTTAGCATATGCAGTGCTGGTTTGGTCAATGTGTATATTTTCAGCCTTCTTTTGTCTGGGACACTCCTTACTTGGCCTTCCATTTTTATTGAGAGCCTCACTGGGTTGAGTAGTCTTGATTGTAGGCCTTTGCTTTTCATCACTTGGAATATTTCTTGCCATTCTCTTCTGTCTTGTAGTGTTTCTGTTGAGAAATCAGCTGCTAGCCTTACAGGAGCTCCCTTGTATGTTACTTATTTCTCCCTTGCTGCTTTTAAGATTCTTTCTTTGTCTTAAAACTTGGCATTTTAATTATGATGTGTCCTGTGTTGGCCTCTTTAGGTTCATCTTGATTGGGACCCTCTATGCTTCCTGAACTTGCATGGTTTTTCCCCTCTCCAAATTTAGAAAGCTTTTGTCATTATTTTTTCAAAAAGGTTTTCTATCCCTTCCTCATTTTCTTTTCCTTCTGATATTCTTATCCTTTGTATATTGTTGTGTTTCATGTTGTCTTGAAGTTCCCTTAAGGAATCTTGATTTTTTTTAGTCTTTTTTTTTTTTTTTTTTGGTACAGCTGCTATTCCTGGGTATTTCTTTCTACCTTATCTTCTTGCTCACTAATTCAGTCCTCTGCTTCATCCAACCTGCTTGTAATTCCTTCCAGTGTGTTTTTTTATTTCAGAAGTTGTATTCTTCTTTTCTCCCTTGTTCTTTATAGTTTCTATTTCCTATTTCATTCTGTTTTAGTGCTCACTCAGTTCTTTGTAGCTGTCTGTGAATTACTTGAGCATCCTTATAACCATTCTTTTAAATTCTATATATGATAGTTTGCTTTCCTCCATTTCATTTAACTCTTTTAGTGAGGAGTCTTCCATTCCTTTTGATTGCAGGTTCTTTTTGATTGCTGTGTCTCCAGGTTTTAGGTGAGTCTTTTTGTTTGTTTCTGTGATTCACAATGCTCTGCTTTGCCAGCTGTCTTCATAGGGTGATCTTTTGTGGTAGGAGTTCTGTGGGACTCAGTGGTGTAGTTTCTGATTTCCTTGTCTGAATGCTCTAAGGTTACCCTTTTTTCCTTTATGTGGGCTCTAATGTTGTACTTGGTTTTTACCTCTTGGTGGCTCCTTTGTTGGTGGGTTCTCTTCTCCATTGGGTTTACTGGTATTCACAATTCCCACCTTATCTTGTATGTGATCATGGGCTGGGTGAAAGTGAAATAAATTATGAGAGCCAGAGAGTATTTTAGGAAATTTAAAGTTCCAACAAGTGACCCTGGCTGGTGTAGCTCAGTGGATTGAGTGTGGGCTGTGAACCAAAGGGTCCCTGGTTTGATTCCCAGTCAGGGTACATGCCTGGGTTGCAGGCCAGGTCCCCAGTAGGCGGCCCATGAAAGGCAACCACACATTGATGTTTCTCTCCCACTTTTTCTCCCTCCCATCCCCTCTGTCTAAAAAATAAATAAATAAAATCTTTAAAAAAATTAAAAATAAAATAAAGTTCCAAGAGGTAGAAAACAAATAGTAGATCCTTTGGAGAAGTATAATGATAATAACTGTGTTATTTCACCCAAGTAGCCATTTTTTGTAAAAGGTAAAAAAGAGATAAGATTCCTTTTTTCCCCCCACCCCCCCACCACCCCAGGTTCCCCTGCCTCCCTCCCCCATTTCCATCCCTCCCTTGTTGTTGTCCATATGTCCTTTATGATTGTTCCTGTAAACCCTTCATTCTTTCCCCCCTTTATGATCATTGTCAGCCTGTTCTCAATTTCAATGTCTTTGGTTATACTTTGCTTGCTTGTTCGTTTTGTTGATTAGGTCCTGTTAATGGTGAGATCATATGGTATTTGTCTTTCATTACCTGGCTTATTTCACTTAGCATAATGCTCTCCAGTTCCATCCATGCTGTCGGAAAGGGTAGGAGCTCCTTCTTTCTTTCTGGTGAGCAGAATTCCACTTGTAGATGTACCATAGTTTTTTTTTTTTAATATATTTTATTGATTATGCTATTACAATTGTTCCATTTTCGCCATTTATTCCCCTCCACCCCCATTCCCCACCCTTTAGTTTTTGTCCATGAGTCATACACATAAGTTCTTTTGCTCCTATATTTCCTCTACTATTCTTAACCTCCCCCGTCTTTTTTCTATCTACCGTTTATGCTACTTTTTCTCTGTACTTTTTCCTCCTCTCTCCCTCTCCCACTCCCCTGTTGATATCCCTCCATACCTTATATAAATCCCTTTAACATTTCATATAGTAAAGGCTGTGTGATGATGAACTCCTTGAACTTGACCTTATCTGAGAAGCACTTTATCTGCCCTTCCATTCTAAATGAAAGTTTTGCTGGATAGAGTATTCTTGGGTGTAGGTACTTGCTTTTCATTATTTGAAATACTTCTCTCCAGGCCCTTCTTGTTTGGAAGGTCTCCTTTGAGAAATCTGCTGACAGTCTAATGGGAATTCCTTTGTAGGTAACTGTCTTCTTTTCTCTTACTGCTTGTAAGATTCTCTCCTTTTTTTTAAATCTTGGGTAATGTATTTATGATGTGCCTTGGTGTGTTCCTCTTTGGGTCCCGCTTCTTTGGGATTCTCTGAGCTTCCTGGACTTCCTGGAAGTCTATTTCCTTTGTCAGATTTGGGAAATTCTTCTTCATTATCTGTTCAAATATAAGTTCAATTTCTTGGCGTTCCTCTTCTCCTTCTGGCAGCCCTATGATCCGGATGTTAGGTCGTTTACAGATGTCTCGGAGGTTCCTAAGCCTCTCCTCATTTTTTTGAATTCTTGTTTCTTCCTTCTGATCCACACCATTGGTTTGAGTATGAGTTTCCTTCTCTTCCCTATTGGTTCCCTGCATATCTTCCCTCATTATCTTTAGTGTATCCTTCATTTGTTCATTTATTTGCATCCACCTTTCTTCCAATTTTGTGAGCATCCTGATTACCAGTGTTTTGAACTGTGCATCTGATAGGTTGGCTATGTCCTCATCTGTTAGTTGTAATTTTTCTGGACCTCTATTCTGATATTTCAGTTGGGCCATTTTATTTTATTTTTCCCTCGTCCTGCCTGTATCTTTAAGGGGCAGAACCTTAGGTGTTCACAGGTGCAGGGTAACCTACGTCATTGTGTTGTGATGTTTCCTTTGGGGGCAGGGCCTGGAAGGGAGCAATGGCGCTTGCTCAGTTTACCACTGGCTCTCAATCACCCTCACCCCAATAAACTCTCCTGTGAGGCTGGGAGCCACGCCGGTGCCTCAACCTCCTTGGGTGCTTTCAACAGGTGGTCCGGGGCTTTTTTCCCCGTGATGGTGGATTGTAATGGTGGGCTGCATGGTCTGCTCCGCTCCCTAGCTCCTTCTCCTGGACTATCTGCACGAAAAAGAGGGACTCCCTGGTACACCAGTCTCAGCCCTGCTGGTTCCCACTGGCCTCTCCGGTATGCCAGCTGCAGGCCTCAGTGATTGCTTGGGCACCATTTTTGCCAGGTGAGCCTGTAGTGAGTCTCTCCAGGCAAACTACCCTCTCGCTCCACATGTGTTTCTCCGCCCGGCTCTGTCCTGCTCACCAGTCTGGATGAACGTCCTCTCCAACTTCTTGGGTGTCGGACTTCCACTCAGTTCGATTCTTTGTCCTTTCTGGTTGTTTGTCTTGCTATTGAACTTGCTGTTTATCCTCTCTGGTTGTGAGCAGCGGCGCAGTGTGTCCACCCACGCCTCCATCTTGGTTGGAAGTCCATAGTTTTTTTTCTATTCATTTACTTATGGGCACTTGGGTTGCTTCCAGCACTTTGCTATTGTAAATTAGAGGGGGAAAAGAATGTGAGCTGACTGCAGAAAGTCAAGCTCTTATGTGAGTTAGATGAGAGTAAGGGCTAGAAACTTGGTGTAATGTGGGAGAGAATAAAGTTAATTATAATAGTAACAAAGTTCTGGAAGATAGTGAAAGGGACCAAGAAGGATGCTGCATGGAATTTGGAAGAAAAATTACATGACAAGAAATATATGATATGAATAAAAAGAATATAATGTAAAAGTCTAAGTGTGGAGTGTGAAGTAAATGAAGAGAAATTAAATGCAATATGAAAGGGAGAAAAAAAACAGTCATACAATGAAATCAAACAAACAAAACAAAGAAAACTAAATGAAAGGAAATAAAAATAAATAATAATAACAAAAATTAAAATTAAAAAATAAAATGCAATTTCTATAGGATAGCAGAGTGAATTTTGTCTCAGTTGTTGGCCTTAGCCTTCTGCTCTCTTTCTGGATCTGTCTTTGGTGCTTTCACAGCTCTTGGTCTTATTATCTTACACTTGAAAGGAAAACAAAAAAGCCTCCTGCTGACTTTAAACATGCCAATGGGTTTCTGCTGGTCTTCCTAGATGCTGCAGACAGAGAGGGGCTGGGCTCCATTTTTCCCTTTCCTGTAGTTCTGCATTTGGGGCTAATTCTGGGTTACAATATTCACAGGTGTCCAGCCTCCAGTCCAAGACTTCAGAAATCTGTGCAGCCCTCACTATCCATATGGGCCAGGCCAGCACCTTTAATCCACCTCGTTGTGCTACCCTTTGATTGGTCCATAAGGAGCACCAAGTGGGAGTAACTTGCATCCCTCCTCCCTCTTTGCAGGCCTTGGGACTGGGCATACAAAGTTGCTTTAGGGCACTTTACTTCCCCTATTAAATGAAGTCTCTCTGGGCACTGCTACCCCTCTGAGCCCTTGCTGCTCCACTTTGATCACTCTGTGAGGCACTCTTATTTGGAACAAATCATGCCCCTCCTCTTCCCTCTTTGTTGCCCCAGCCACACTGCACAAAATTTCCTTGCCCAGAGACTGAGAGCCTTTTATTTTGAATGAATTTCCCTTGGCTGTGCAGCCTTCCTAACAAGTGCCCAGCTTTTCATACCGCCCAACTTTCTGACCAGTCCCAAGACTATCTGGGTCGCAGCCCAGATATTCCAGCCCATTTCTTCTCCCATCTCCAGGTGTCACATAGCTCTCCAATTTCTCTGATACTGTCCCAGCCAGAGACCACAGTCCTGGCTGGGAAACACCACCTCTGTGGGTCTCCCACTATTACAGAATAGAGCTGTTGGGGTGAAATGATATACTATTACCAACCAGATCCCCCATTCTCCTGGGGTCCCCCTGTACTAGGTTCACCTTGCCCACCACCAGGGAATTACATTTCTCAATGCCAGAGATTGGTGAAAAGGAAAGGAATTATTTATTCAAAGGTTATACAGAATTAGAGTAGTGACTTAATGTCTTCACTAAGATCCCAATGTCCCCTAAAATACCCACAAATACACACAGTCCTTCCTTCCCCCTTTTTCCCAGTCTGGGGTACCATATCTCAGTAAAAGAAATAGAAATCCATGACTGTGATAGCCCCTGGTTCTTCCCAGTAATCCATGGTTGGCTGGCAAGCCTCCCTCAGTTCCCAGCACCATCAGCTGTGTCGCCACCACGATCTCCAGTTCTTAATACAATCCCAAGTGGCACCTTCTCATGGCCCACCAGCAAGAGTCTTTTTACCCCTTTCCTTCCCCTAGCATCTCTCTTACATTCTTCCAAACTGCTAAGAGAGAGCTCTGCATCGCTGCTACATCTTGCTTTCCAGCTTCTTAAGCTGTGTGCCAAAGGGAGCCCCAAAACCATCTGGTTCTCTCTCTCTCACCAAAGCTACGTGGGTCACTCCTTACTCCAAAGTCATATGGGCACTTCTTTTCATGGCTGCCACTCCTGGGATTAAATCCCGGTGCCAACCTCCCTCTGCAGCCCCATTTCCGACTCCTCCCACAGTCGGCTACACCTGCCAGCATTCCTGTATTTTTCCAGCTCTTCTGGGCTGTCATAGTAAGTCCAGGCAGGTGTGGCCCCATGGCATTGAGCCAATAATTTCCAAGCTCTCACGTAGATACTGTAACCAGAGGAAGTTGCTTCCCAGTTACGTCGTGGATTGAAGTCACTCCTGGCTCAAAGTAAGGCCACAGCTATTTAACATATCCATGAAATCAGTTCAAAGTTATAGATATGTTAAATGACCATGGCATGAGTTAGCAGCAAAACTGTTGCTATGCAAAACAGCTCTCAATGGCCCTGCTCCATGTGCCCCATCCCCCAGTTCAGACTTGTGGGGGTGAGGACATCCTATATGTATTTTTAAATATTTCCTGGACACCCTGAGCTCTGGACCCCATTACAGATCCTTATTTGGGGCCCCACTGGCTGCACCCTGTTAAACCACTGCATCTTTATCCCCCAACAACTTCAAGCATCCAATTCTGTCCTGGAACCTGGGATAGGACTGGCTTCCCAACCAACTCTGGGAGGGGAGGGAGCTGCAAAATTACAATTGCTGATCTGGCTCTCCTCCAAAGCTCCTGCAGCAGCCACGGTCCCTGGTACTGGTCCTGGGACTGCAGCAGCCATGGTCCTGGCACAGGTCCCAGAAAAATTCCCATCAGCCTACACAATCTCCTTACTGTCTGTTTTTCAACATCCTCTGCAGTCTTTGACTTCCAAACTTCATATAAGCTGGGATTCCGTTGGCTGTTCACTCTGTTCTTCAGAATATTGGCTAGGTGTCACAGTTGGGTGCACAAGCAAGTGGTTTCAGCTCCCACCTACCTTTCCACCATCTTTCACCCACAAACAAAATTTTTTTATTCTTCATTCACAAAACATAGCTGCCATATTTTTTTTGCAATAATAAAATAATGACACTAGTTTGGATTGTTGAGGTTGGTGCAAAAACAAATGTTGGAATGTGATGTTTCAAACTGGATAAATTGTTAGAAAATTAATCCCAATTTGTGAAAGTCTTCCAATTGTTCAAATTGAAGACTCCAAACACACATCCTATGAGGACTTTTCACTCATGAACTCTCATGTATTCTAGTAGGTCTGAGGGTAAATTTCCAAAAATCACCAGTCTGCCACTGACACAACCAGTCAGGGTTTATTTATTTAGGGAAAACTTTTGTTGATTAGACTATAGTTAGTTCCATGTGTATCAATAAACCTATAAGACTAGCATGTTATTGTCTTTCCTTTCTGGTACATGTAGGGCATGATTCCTGGGGCTTCATTGTAATAAACATGGTCTGATTTTATTTATTTTCCTTCAAAAATATGTGTGTAGAGTACATGATTTATATAGGTGGAGATGTGTCTGAGTAGAGAGGAATTGTCTGAGAATTTCTTGATATCCAGGAATATTTTGACATTCCTGGACTAACAAAAACAAAAACATCCTGAAAATCCCTACCTGAGGATCACATATTATATGATTTTTACCATCTGTGGTTTCAAAGAGCAATGAGGACCCTTGTCTTCCTTGTCCTGGACCCGTCTCTCTGCAACATTTATTCTTCCTCTTTGGTATTTTTATCTGCAATTGGGTAAATGGTTGCCTATTTACCAACTCCTTACATTTAAAGCACAGGTGGCAAACACAAAGGCCGTGGGCTGAATCCAGCCCTCCACCTTGTTTTATCTGGCCTTGCACCTTGTTTCTACCTGGCAGCAGCCCTGAGCTCTTGCTTAACTGTTAAGGAGTAGTTACATTTATACAGTCCTAAAATTACATTCAGCCCTTTGAAGGCAACTGTGAGGCGGATGTGGTCCCTGGCGAAAATGAGTTTGACCCCTGTGATTTAAAGGATCAAGCCACTTATGGGCTTATTCTTTGATATTAAATAATGAACGTAATGATAAATACAGAGGATTTAATTTCTTACAACATAAAAATGTCTCTATTACACACATAATTGTGTTAGTGCTGGATGATTTCTTGTTCTTACTTATTTTTTAAAATATGTTATGAACACACTTCCACCATAATACAGGAACTGAGGCTGTCTGACTGTACCATTTAAGAAACACTGCAAGTCAAACTTGGTAGAAAAAAATAAAGATACAGAATTCTTTAAGCTGTCAGGGAAGTTTAGTGTTGACCAGATGGCCCTCTTCCTTCCAGTCTGTGTGTAACATTCAAGTGCAAACACCGAACTCAAGTGCAGGCAGAAGGTACAGGGGTTGGGAACATGGGTTCTTGAGTCTAAAGGACAAGAGTGGGCACCCCGTTCTTGAGCAGAGGGTTTGACCTTTCCAAGTCTTGGTTTCTTCCCTTGTTTTCTTGATATGAGAGTAAAGAAGCTCAATGTAGGGTCTCAGCCTCAGTACTGAGATTCAGTACTGAGTACTGAAATTTCTGTAGCTTAAACATCAGCTCTTACTCAGAAGTGCCAACCCTAGGGATACAAGCATTTTGTCTTAGCAATTTCTCATGGCTAGTCATGTTTCAGTGGCCATGGTCATATTATTTTTGGAATTTTGTATGGGCTTTCTTTAAAAGGTTGGCCACATTTTATAACTTTCAGATCCCACAGAATTTGGTCTGTCCTTTCATAAAGTAATTATTTAATAAATGTTACTCTTATTTGCTATTAGAAAATGCATCCAAAATAATATATAAATTTTTCTCTCTTGTTCCTAAACATATCTTAAAATTTAATTCTTTAGCCCTCACAAGATAACTTCCATCAGAGGCCATGAGATTGACTTTTCTAATTTCCTCTCAAACGACATGGGTTGTGAGGGTAAAAAGCAGACAGCATTTTTGTGCTCAGTAAAACACCAAGATGTTCAATTTAAAATGTCTGATTTCAGCATGATTTCAACTCTATAAAGACAATTGAACTGACTCAGCTAATTTCTGCTTTCCTTGACCAAGTTTCCATGACTTCCTACTTGAATAACAAATGAGGAGAATGAACTGATAGATAAATTGGTGCTAATTCATATCCTGTGTTACCAAATCTTGACTCTCCAGGAAACTTCAACACTACTTTCTCATCACCCCAGTATGAGAGAGGAACTCTATTACTCACCTTTCCATGCTCAGCATCACACAAAATTTTAGATATTGATAG
This sequence comes from Micronycteris hirsuta, assembly GCA_004026765.1. Taxonomy (NCBI): domain Eukaryota; kingdom Metazoa; phylum Chordata; class Mammalia; order Chiroptera; family Phyllostomidae; genus Micronycteris; species Micronycteris hirsuta. The sequence goes on from PVJI01015658.1 coordinate 34,849, forward strand.
AAAGCCAGTTGATGTGAACAAAGAAGCATAATAAAAGATGTTCTCCTGAGAGAAGAGAGTATTTCTGGTCACAGGAAAAAGGGTTGGAGAAGAGCTTCTAGAGGAGAAAGGAATGGAATGGATGCTATATTGACAAAAACTTGGAGCATGGAAAATTTTAAAATAAGCAAATACACATCTTTCAGGATGCCAGTTGAGACAGAGAAACTGAGAGACCACCTAAAGCTTGAAATGGTGACAACAATCTTAAAATACTTAAAAAGTGAGAAAAGTAACCAAGCAATAGTTATGATGATATATTCATAAGTACTTTGTTTTAAAATATCCATAAATTTGGTAACAGATATCACATGATGATGGAATTTCCCTTTATCACTGATTTCTCATATACTCTGAAGATAAAATTCTCACTTATTTTAGGCCACAAACAACCTTCTCTAACGCAAGTGTTAGAATAACAATTCTACCATTTACTAGCTATGTAACGTATAAACCCCTTAAAACTGCCTGGATTCCAATATCCTCTTTTGAAAAATAGTAATGATAGAATTACCTCAATCCTAAACCTTCGTGTTAGTATTAAATGGAATAGTACAAGAAAACCCTTAGCTGAGTGTGGCAGTGATTTCAACACGCATGTTCTGAGAATTTACACGTTTTGAGCACAGCTCCATGTGATTCCCATGTGAGCAAGTGTGGATCATGTCTGTGGAATGGGAAATCTCTAATAGGAATTTGGCAAAGATGTATCTTAAAAAATTCTGGCTTGCTGTGCCCTGCATATTACATTAACCTGGTCCTGCCTGCCACCGGACCTGAATTTACATCCTAATGCCCTGCTAATGAGTAATCTTACCCTTGTTCTGCTTAATCCCATGAATACTCAATCCAATGTAAATATGTGCTAATGCCCCTAATAAAAACTCCGGCTGGGCAAGCCACAGGGCTTTCCCTGAGATGGGAGGAATCAGCCATGTGGCCCTGGTCTCCCTTTCCCCGCGTGTCTCGGTATGAGATTCATACACGCATCAGGTAGCGGTCACCCATGGGTATCGGCAGGTACGATTACCCCCACAACAGATGGCGCCCAGATGTGGGACATCTGGGACAACGAGTCAGGACCGAATGCCACCCCCCGCAAGGTAGGTTGAAATTCGCACGAAATCGGGCCCGGTAAAAGAGGCTCCATCAACCCTCTGAGGTTGTGCCAGGGTGGGATTGAAAGAAAGCCTTGGTACAAAAACGTTTTTGGCCACGATAAAATTTAAAGAACACCTCCACACAAATCCAAAGGAGCAGATTCTGTGTCGCTGGTAAATATAAGATTTAATTCATTGGGAGACTAGGAACTTCTAACCCTGCTGGTCTCCCACTTTTCAGCAAAAGCCCATGCGCGAGGCTTGTGCTGCGACTAGCCCCTTTGTTAACAAAGGCCCTGAGTGTGCAGCTCGGACTTTGCGCCAGCCAGCCCGACGGGAGCGAGGGGCAGGGCGCGGAACCCCTCGCCGCCGCCGCCCCAGGCCGCATTCGGCACAAGGCAGGAAAAAAAATTGGACTCCTGGGGGTGGGGGAAGACGCCGTGGCGTGCCCTTGGAGGGCAGCCTTCTCCGTGCGGCAGCAGGAGACGCCGGGGCGCGCATGTGCTGCGCCGTAGGGTGTGGTAGACCTCGGGGGCCACCCGAAAGCAGTGCACCCCAGGACCCTGCTCCCATCCCCTGCTCGCGGGTCCCCAGACTGCAGCACGGCACACATGGCGCGGGATAGGAGAGGGGTAAAGAGAATGTAGCAAACAAAGAAAAAGCCGTAGGCAGAGGAGGAAAATACCGGGCGGAAAAATTTGGAAACACAGCTGTTTTGACCTGCTGCGAAACAGGGAGAGAAAGTGACTGGCAAGGAAGGGGAACTGTGGCTCGGAGTTCCCTCCCCCTGACTCCGTAAAAAGTTTCATCCATAGTACGCTGTAGCTAGCCCAGTAGAGATCCTGGCTCAGGCAGCAAAGCTTAAAATCACTGCTGCTCCACCCAGCGCGAGGAAGGGATACGCGCCTGAGAGGAAGACTGACAAATCCGCTAGCACTTCCCGTTTGAATCAAACAATAGCAGAAAAAATCTCACTCCATGCTTTGCCGGGGGCTGGCGGGCAGCCGTGGCTACAGGCACCGGGCGGCACTACGCTGGCTGGGAGAACTGACGAATCCACCAGTACTTCCCGTTTGAATCAAACAATAGCGAAAAAAGATCTCACTCCGTGATTTACCCAAGGTCCTGCCTGCCGGTAGAGGCTTGGCTCAGTTCGCTTCTCCCGCAGTCAGGGTGGGGCGGGCTCCCTCTTCCCAAGAACAAGGAGGGACCTTGCTGGGTGCAAGGTGAAGGAAGGGTAGAAAAATCGGCAGCTTAGGCAGCACTCTTCAGGAAAGAAAAAGCAGTAACTTAAGGAAGCCATAGCTTAAAAAATTCACTCCTCTGTCTCCCAAGCAAATTTCTTTACCATCTCTTAACAAAAGAAATATAGCTAGCAGGAGGCAGTTCCACAGCGCTCAGCAATGGGGGCGGGGAGAAAGGGCCTGGTTTCTTTTTCATCTCTTTTAACAAAGAAAGGCTGGGAAACGGCTCCACAAAGCAGCGGTGGGGGCGGGAAACCTTAACCTAGAACGTGCTAGGCCGCCCCCTGCCTATGATTAAAATGGCCGCTGCAAGCTAGAACTACAAAACTGGAGGCCATATCTAATGATGTCATAAAGACGCCTCCAAATAAGCCAATAGAACTGAGAAACCCAGCGTCAGGTCTATCTCCCTGGCAACTCCGGGAAGCAGGCCAGAGTTAGAAGCTGCCTTTAATGCCTCACCTAATAAGCAAAAACATGATTAAATCTTTAATAATACTTCAAATAAAAACAATCAGGCTTCCCCATCTCTCAGAATTAAGTGGTTAATAATCTAAACTAAAGTTTTAAAAATTGTAATTCTTTTGGATTATTAAAACAATATTTTATCCTAATTCAGATTTTTAAAAATACTGGATATTTTCCTAATATAAAAATTTTCTCCATTTGGTTGAAAATGTGTTGGATAGAGGTTCAGATAACATCAGGTAGCAAAGGGTGGCATTCTAAAGCTACCATTTATAACATAATTTGCAAATACATTTTGGTGCTGCTGCCTTAGTTTTAAAGGACTCACATTAGTTAAAGGCAAATAAGGCACCACGCAGCACAATTGTTTTTAATTAAAGTCAAAATAATACTTTAATAATAATTATAGTTTAAATAAATAAGCCTCGGGGTCTCCCAGGGGTCAACTTTAGCACCTAGATCAGTACTAAAATAAAAAATATGTAGAAAATACTATCCTTTCTACACAGATATTCAGTACAGGTTTGTGTGTGTTTGGAATTTGCAGTCATGTTTCTGGGTAACCTCTGAGTTTATCATTAAAATTAAAAAATAAAATATTAAAAAAGCATACAGCATATAAATAAAACCTGCATTAATAAACAATAGTGCTATTTTAATACTACATAATTATAAAAATTATATTAATACCCTATAGCAAAATACATGTTGTAATAATATTCAGATGGGTTGTAAATTGTCAATAAAGAAAGATTTAAGAAAGTATAGGAAGAAAAGAAAGTTTAGGACTGTAGGGAAAGGGGGTAGGAGAAAGTGAAGAAAACAAAGTTTGGACAGAGGTTGGCATATTTGCCAGGTAGTGTAAGATAGGATTGAAGGCAAGACTGTAAATTGTATGTATTAAGTTATGAACTGAAATTAGGAAGGAAAAGGCTTAGCAGGCGTCCAAGTTAGAAAGAAAAGTTTTCTCCAATCATCCCATCTACCACTCAGGATTGTCTCTTAATAAAAAATTCTAGGCTGTAGGTAAAAATTTAAATAATATCTTCCTGAATACCCAATATAACAGATATTTATAGTAAATTGTTATTTCTTTATAGAATTAAGCTTTAAAATGCTAGTTTGTTTAAGTTTTATTTTTGTTTCAAGGCATTTTCACTAAACCTCTAACAAAAAAAAATAAAATCTAATATTATTCTGTATTGCTTATAATCTGTTCCCACGGTCTACTCCAAAGTCATTTACAATTATTCTTCTCAAATAATTAGAAAGCTCAAAAGGAATGTGTCTGTTGTCAATCTAATTCCTCCTTGTGCCAAAGCCGTGACCATTTTATTATAAAAATGAAATATAGATGTACAGTCTTCTGGAAAAAAACAGCCATTTTTTGCAGAACACATAACACCAATTTTTAACTGATATTAGGAAGACTGGCTACCTCCCCATAATAAAAAAATTGAGGTCACGAGAGGCCCTTGGTGGGTAAATGCTCCACCAGAGGAATGTGTCAACTCCTGAAAATAGTTCACAAGACTACGGGGGGCCGGCTGGTTCTTCCACAGACCGCCCTCACTAGAAGGTCAGCAAAAATGCTAATTGTCAACAGTTTGCTTTTTATCCATACTTATCAGCCTAAGACAGATAAACGCTCAAGAATCTAGTTTCAGTTTATTAACTGTTTTCTAAAGCTTTGCATTTTCAGCTACAACCCACAAAGATTTTAAGCCTCATTTTTCTTCAATACTTAAAATGGAGAAAGCTAAAACACTTCATGTTTAATCTGTTAAACCTGCTGTGAAAGCCATAACTTGTAAAATATTTTCTAATAAACTGTGGAAATCCAGGATTTATAATTTTTTATTTTTTATTTTTTATTTTTTTTAAAGATTTATTTATTTATTTTCAGAGAGAGGAGAAGGGAGAGAGAAAGAGCAATGTATGGTTGCCTCTCACATGGTCCCCACTGGGGACCTGGCCCGCAACCCAGGCATGTGCCCCGACTGGGAATCGAATCGGGACCCTCTGGTTCCCAGCCCGCGCTCAATCCACTGAGCTACACCAGACGGGCCTATAATTTTTTAATATAAACTTACACTTTACAGTAGAAAGAGGCCAGGTGTAGGTTTGATTTGGGGGAAGGAGATGTCTCTATGTTTTTTCCACAGAAAACACAAGACCCCCTGGCTGTCCCAGAAAGCCACTGGCAGCCTGTCTCCGATCTCCCAGCTGAAGGAAAAAGAAGCTCCAAAACACTCACCAGCCAGACAAAAAGGAGTTTCATAACACATAACTAAAACTCTTTTTACTATATCTTACTTACTGTCTTCAAAAAAATCGTATTCTACTTATAGCTTATTCTATTTAACTAATAATAAGACATTCTCTGGCAATCAGGGTGCCAGATTCTAGCCAATAACAATACTATTATTTCAATATTCTCCCTATACTGTCTATAATTCTCTATAATATTATCTTTTAAGGAGTAACCCAAAACTTAAGTAGAAAATATAATTAATATAATATATAAGAATATTTTCAAAAATATCATGCAATTTATTCATTATGATTTTTAAAACATAATGTGTTAATCTTGGACCGGATTGCTAAAATCTTGTTTGTATCCCAGATTTATATAGAATAATATTGTTCAATACTAGGTATCTACCACAACAGCTTTTCCAAAATAAATATATAAATCTGATATCTGCAAACCAATTTTGCCAGGGCTGAATTGTTTTTTAATAATAAATAAAATTAAAACATAGACACGGGTCTTATATGCTAAACTGATCATTTTGCATAAAACATCCAGGTTGTTCTTTAAATCTAATCTCTCAAGAAAAACTGGCCAATTTTCAGAGAGAATCAATTATTCAAGCCCTTGGCATTTATTCATCTTTATCCAGAAG
>PVJI01015659.1:0-40507 GCA_004026765.1 Micronycteris hirsuta
GGGTGCTGGAGATGGATGTGGGAGGAAGGCAGGTGTGGGCCTGGCCAGGCTGGACGGCAGAGGAAGGGGTGCGGGCGCGGTGTCAGCTGGCTCAAGATTTATGGGAACTTCGTCCAGCCGGTGCTGGACTGTGGCCAGGCTGCAGCTGAGGGTCTGGATTTCTATGGTGGCCTTTTTTTTCTGTTCAGGAGAGGGGGGAGCAGGAGGGAGAGAACACATAGCATTAAATTATCATTGTACCACTTTTAAGTGTACAGTTCAAGTAGTGTGAAGTGTATTCCCAGGTGCAATAAATCTCTAGAACTTTTTCATCTTGCAAAACGGAATCTCTATACCTATTAAACACTTCATTCCTCGACGCCCTTCTCCAGCCCATGGCAGCCGCCATTCTGCTTTCTGTTTCTGTGGCTGATTCCGCTCGGCGTAAAGTCCTCAGGGTTCGTCCACCTTGTGGCAGGTGCCAGAACTTCCTGTTTTAAGGCAGGATAATACCACCTTGTGTGGCAGTACCACATTTTCTTTATTTAAATTACATTTTAAAAATCAACTTGACTGAGGAATGCTTCACATCCAGTCAGCTACAACGCCTCGGAGTGTAATTCGATGGATTTCTGCAGACGTATTGCTGTGAAACAACCAGCATCTTCTCCACCCTCCAGAGCGCTTGCATCACCCCCAAGCACCCCGCCCTCTACCCCTGGTCTCCGATGACCACTGTCTTCTTGTCCCTCCGGTTTAGTTTACGTACTTTGGAATTTCATGTGCATGGAGCCGTACGCCGTTTATGCCTCTGTCTGGCTCCTTTCACTTGTCAGAACGATACCGAGATTCCAGACTGTTGCGCGAACCAGTAGTCCATTTTCAGGAGACGGCTTTAACAGACACTGTGTTGCCTGCTGACTGCTCTGCGGTCTGTCGCTGTGTCATTATCTCTGACCTCCTTTTCTCCATCCTGCCCTCTTGCAGCCCCCTTTCCTGCAGCTGCCGAAACGAACTTCACAACCAGCACGTGGGACCGGGACCACCCAGTGTTCAAGTGCATTGTTTGCTGTGCCAGACGCAGAGGCTCGAATCGGTCCTGCGTGTGGCCTGGCCCCTGCTGTCCCCTCCAAAGTCAGCTTGCGTCCCTCTCTCCCTCGCTCCCTGCGTCCCAGCTACATCAGATTTCCCTTGGGCCTGTCCCTTTTTCCCCCTGAATAGGCCTCACCACATACCTCCTCTTGCCCCCCCAGCCCAGTCGCTTTTCTGTTGTTTATGGGAGACACGGGTTCGCATCTGGACCATGAGGCCCAGAAGGTCAGTTGTTGCCTCGCTTGTAGCGCCTGGCGCACGGTGGGTCCCGGCTGAATGGACGGCTGTGGCTGGCCCTGGAGCGGGCTCTGTTACAAACAACTGCCTCCTGCATGGTGTGAGCGGAGCCCTCTCTCTCTCTGGCGTTGGCAGGACGAGAAGCTGAGGACCCTGGTGAGGCAGTTCGGACAGCAAGACTGGAAGTTCCTGGCCAGCCACTTTCCTGTGAGTGCAGCCCTTCCGCGGCCTCCTCCCCTGGCAACAGGGCTCTGAGTGACCCAGCAGCATTCCTGGGACAGACTTCGTACCAGGCAGAAGGAAAAGGGAGTTCCTTACCACCCCCGCCCCCCAGGCCCTTTCTTCCCCAACTGGAGCTCCAGGCACCCTGGCTGAGACACACCGCAGCCTTGGTGCACCTGTGGTCTTTGGGCTCTGGCATTGCAGCATGTCACCAGGGGCACGTGACTGGTGGCATATTCATATTTCTTTCTGTAAGGAGCGAATTGGTGCTCAGTTTCTCAACAGCAAGGCTGGTACTGAGGGGCTTCATGGTGAGGCCCCTCTTGCGGGGGCTCCCTCAGATTCCCCTTCCCAGGACGGCAGGTGTCTGCTTGGGAGAGGTGGGTGGCTGGACCTGCTATCTGCTGTATTAGGTCACTTGGGGAGCTCAAGGACCAAGTCACCAGGTCCCTCTTGGGACCCATTCCTCATCTCCCTCTTCCATGTGATTTGAAAGAACATGATCAGGGAAATAACATCGTCCTAGAAGCAAGCAGGGGTCCCTGACAGACTCCACCAGCATTTATGGGGGTTTAGAAGCTCACGGTGGCTGCCCCCTTGTGTCAGGGTGGCAGAGGGGCTTCCCAATGGGTTCTTAGTTTGCCCAGTTCCTCCCATGTCCCCTGTAGCAAAGAGGAACCACACATGTCCTGGCATGTGACTGTGTGGCGTGTGGTGGATGCAGGAACAAGACAACCCATCTGAGGTAGACCTGGGCCAGGCCACAGTCCCTTAAACCCAGTGATCACACCGGATCCCAGGCTGCCTCCCCAGTTCCCACAATTCCTTTCCTTGCAGAACCGCACAGACCAGCAATGCCAGTACCGGTGGCTGCGGGTCTTGAATCCAGATCTCGTCAAGGGGCCGTGGACCAAAGAGGAAGATGAGAAGGTAACTCCTGGGACAGTGCCTTGTACACAGTGGGCCCTGACTGCCCCCGGTGAGTCCAGGGGCTGCAAGCCTGCCCTTGCGTTTGGCGGGGGGTCAAGCTGAAGGTCGGGTGTGTGTCCTCTGCTGGTCAGTCAGTCGCACCTCTCGGCTGCGGTGAGGCTGATGCGGAGAGAAGGCGCTGGTGAGAGCCCGGGGCAGGGGCAGGGCCGCTGGCCTCACGAGGCTCCTCTCCAAGGTCATCGAGCTGGTGAAGAAGTACGGCACGAAGCAGTGGACGCTGATTGCCAAGCACCTGAAGGGCCGGCTGGGGAAGCAGTGCCGCGAGCGCTGGCACAACCACCTCAACCCCGAGGTGAAGAAGTCCTGCTGGACGGAGGAGGAGGACCGCATCATCTGTGAGGCCCACAAGGTGCTGGGCAACCGCTGGGCCGAGATCGCCAAGATGCTGCCCGGGAGGTGCGCGCCTTCGGGAGGCGTGGGGATGGTGGGACCGGCAGGGTGAGAGCCTTGTGGGTGGAATGCCTAGAGTCTTCTCTGGAGTTGTTCACTTTCCCCAGAGATGCATGCATTCCGGAGACTCCTGCCTGGGCCCAGCTGCAGGGAGTTCTGGGGCAGGGCGGAAGAAAGGGCCTGGGGACCTCCCATTCACTGTGCAGATTTTTGAAATTTATTTCTTTATTTTAAAGAAGGTTATTTATTTTTAGACAGAGGGAAGGGAGAGAGAAAGAGAGGGAGAGAAATATCAATGTGTGGTTGCCTTTCATGTGGGCCCCACTGGGGATCTGGCCACAACCCAGGCATGTGCCCCAGACTGGGAATTGAACCAGCGACCCTTTGGTTCACAGCCCGCACTCAGTCCACTGAGCTACACCAGCCAGGGCTAAATTTGTTTTTTAAATTTTATTTAGAGGGGAGAGAGGGAGAGAAACATCCATGTTTGAGAGAAAGGTTGCCTTTCACACGCCCCCAACTGGGGACCTGGCCCACAAGGCAGGCATGTGCCCTGACCTGGAACTGAACCTGTGACCTTTTGGTTTGCAGGCTGGCACTCAGTCCACTGAGTCGTACAAGTCAGGGCTTACTCTGCAGATGTTCTTTTTTCCTTTTTTTTTTTTTTTTTAAAGGTTTTATTCATTTATATTTGGGGGGAAGTGGAGAAAGGGAGAGAAACATTGATGTATGAGAGTAACATCAATTGGTTACTTCTCACATGCCCCCAGCTGGGGATCTGACCTGCAACCCAGGCATGTGCCCTGACTGGGAACCGAACCTGTGACTTTGTGGTTCGCAGCACGGCACTCAATCCACTGAGCCACACCAGCCATGGCCACGGTGCAGCTTTTCACTTAGTCCCCATCAGCGCTCTGTGCCATTCCTGCCCTCTGCTGTGACCAGAGATGCCTGTTCCTTTAATTTTTTTTTAGAGAATAGACCTGTGAGGTCCAGGCCAGGGTCTGGAGGTCCGAACCACTGCTCTGTTTTCACCCTGGGCCTCACTTGGGCCTGGTCCCTCCAAGCCCTGAGTCCTGTGAGTTTTTGCCAGGAGCGTTGGGAAGACTTGGCTCGCTTCTTGCCGGAATCTCCGGGCCAACTCCCAGTCTCCTGAGTTGCTTGTTGCTCTCCTAACCGTTCTCCATCTTCTGAAACGTGTACAGATCTCTTATTCGCTCTTGTCTCCACCCTGCTCTTTGCTGTTGAGCACACTCCCCTTGCCGTCTTTTATTTTTAACCCCGCTCTTCTCGTGACACTGCCCTCCTGGCGGAGGGGAGGAGGTAGAATGCCAGATGGTCTGTTTCCCTTGAAGTGGTGAATGGTCTGCTTTCAAAAGTCAAGCCCGCTTCTCCTGGCACTTGGGTCGAAGACTCGGCCCCTTTCCCTGTGTGGCCTGAGGGCTGGCTCAGGCCACCAGCCTCGCCTCGGCCCACCACATCCTTGCTCGCCTGTCCCTCGTCTCCCTCAGCCCGGAATGCCCTCTGCCTTGCGCCCATTGTGTAGCCAATGTATTCTCATGCTTTGTTCTCTGCGGGGGTGTCATTTCCTCTGAGAAGCTTTCTCTGTCCTTCCAGCCTGTGCTCGGTCCCTGGCAACCTGGCCACAGCACCAGCTTGTATTCTAATTGTAATTAGATAAGGATGCCTGTCTCCCGACTAGAGTAGATTGTAGCTGCAGCTGCCTGTTTTACTGGCCGCAGAACTGGCGCTTCATAAATATATGTGAGCAAAAGAATAAAGTGTGTTATCGCTCGGAGCACCCTAGAACTGATCGTGGGGAGCAGGAGGGCTGGGAGGTATTTTGCATCAGGTTCCTAGAAGCAGAGCCCGAGGTGCAGCGGTTAGGGTGCGTGGGGTTTGTGGAGGAAGGGCTCTCACCTGGGAGAGGTGGAGGGGTGGAGAAGAATAGGGAAGGGGTGCAGTGAGGTGGGGGCTCAGAGTCTGGCCTTGAGCTGGTACATGCTCTGTGTGTGTTTGCTGATGGTCTGCAGTGGGAGTGATCCGAGGTCCAGACCCCCCTCTTAGACTGTTTGCTCAGCCACGCTGTTACTCTGTGATTCGTGGGCGGGGCGCTCTGCTTGGAGCCTGAGAGCGGAGCGCCTCCTGTGTGTGAGCGCATCTGTCTCCTGTGCGCTAGTTTTCAGCAGAGGTGAGTGGAAAGACTCTGAGTCCTTAGGGGCTGGAGATGTGTGACTTTGTCTCAGAGCTGAAAGAGAACCCCGAGTTCCTCAGGTTGAACCCGCATGTACTGAAGTGGGAGGTCAGCTCAGGGAGGTTAGTGATAGGTGTGGTGGCCCCCGAGCCACCAGGTTCAAAAGCCCCCTGTTTGCCCCCACAGGACAGACAACGCTGTGAAGAATCACTGGAATTCCACCATCAAAAGGAAGGTGGACACAGGAGGCTTCCTGAGCGAGTCCAAAGACTGCAAGCCCCCCGTGTACTTGCTGCTGGAGCTCGAGGGCAAGGACACCCCCCAGAGCGCCCAGCCCCAGCCCGCGGAAGGCCAGGTGGGAGGGCCCGCCACCAGGCGGCTCCGGGCGGGTCGGGTCGGTCGCAGGGTTAGACATCACCGTGTCATTTAACACGGTGTTTAAACATGTCTTGCCTTGTCACCTTCCCGCAGCTGTTGATTAGTTTCTGCTGAGGGTCTCAGTGTGGCCGCGTCTCCCACTGGGGCCCTGCCTTGTCACATACGTCTGCACGTACCTGGCACTCGTCTGCCCACAGGGGAAACAAGACAGAGCAAGCTGACATCAAAAACTGAGGATTGTCCTCAGCTTTTCTCTGTCCTCAACAGTTCCCTTCCTACCTAATGCTCTTCCTACCTTTTTCATACTAAAAGCATGTTGGCAATTTTTTTTTTTTAATTTATATTTATTGATTTTAGAGAGAGAAGGGGGTGTGGAGAGAGGACGAGGGAGGAGAGACAGAGAGAGAGAAGCATCCATTTGTTCTACTTATTCATTCATTCGTCGGGTGACTTCTATGTGCCCTGCCCAGGGATCGCACTTTTTACCTGAGCTGTTGGAAGGCTGGTCACATGCATTGTGCCTCTTTCTCAGTGTGTGTTTCCGGAGAACACAGGCGTTCCCTGAAACGGCCACAGCACAGTTGTATCTGATTTAAGGAATTTAACACCGATTCGGCACCTTCTGTCCTACTTCTCTCTAATCTGCAGTCCGTATCTTGTTTTTTCCTGCGCCTGGTCCCCTCCGGAGTCAGATGTTGCATTTACGTGTCACTTCTCCTATGGGCACTTCTAACTGTGATCAGCCTTTCGTAGTCTTTATACTCCCGAGATTTTCAAAGTGTATGGTAAGGCTGGTTATGGTAGAGACTGTCTCTCGATTGGGGTTCGTCAGGGTTTCCTTATTCGGTTCAGGTTGTGCAGCTTTTAGCTGGAAGATAGCATCATCTTCATCTCGGAACAAAGATTCCAAACCCTGGTGTGCCCTTGTGTCCAGCAGGGCGGTCTTGTGACCAACTGGCCCCCGGCGCTCCCTGCCGTGAAGGAGGAGGAAAGCAGCGAGGAGGAGGCCACGGCTGCAACCCCCGCGAAGGAGCTGGAAGCTGTGCCTGCAGAGCTGGACGCGGTGCGCACGCCAGAGCCCTTGGACGATGTCCCCAAGCAGGAAGACCCGGAGAGCTCCTCGCCAGAGACCAGCCTGCCCTATAAGTGGGTGGTGGAGGCCGCAAACCTCCTGATCCCGGCCGTGGGCTCCAGCTTCTCTGAAGCCCTGGACTTGATCGAGTCGGTAATGTTGGTCACGGCACTTCACAGTGGACCCGGAGCACCCCCTAGCAGGGAGTCCTTCTCTCGGGCGGGCATCCTTCTGTTCACTCAGTATCCCACTAACATTAACTGAGCTGATGCTAAGTGCCCAGCCTGTGGCCAGGGCCTGGGGAACCTGAGACAGTTGCCATATGGTCCCTGCCTTCGGGAGCTCCTGACTCACAATGGACAGCACATGGTGGGGTGGGAGGGCTCCCCAGGGGGAGGTGGCAATGCACTGAGTCCTCACAGATGAGGGAGGGGGGAGGGTGCTTGAGGCCAGTAACACAGCGCAGTTGAGCGTGGTGTTTGCGGCACCACAGGTGGCTGGGTGTCCCTGGAGAGGGACCCTGGAGCTGGCGGGGCTGGAGCGGTGAGTGGGTTTTGATTGCTCAGGTGTTGCAGCCCCTGAGACCAGGCTGGCTGTGGTTTGTGCTCCTTGGGAGCTCTGCAGTGGGTGCTGCACCCCTTGGTGTGATGCCCCCCGCACCCAGCTGCATCAGCCAGGCCTGTGTGGAAGGGTCTTGGGTTGATGGGCAAGAGGCCTAGCAGCTGGGGGCAGTGGAGTTCAGGGAAAACACCCCACATTTGCCTTCACACTTGGCCTTTGCCTTTCCTTGGTAAAGATAATGACATTTATTGAATGTCTATTACATACCAGCCTCTGAGCCTAAGGGACAGTCTACCCAATATTGGGTGAGGTGTGTCCTTGCTCAGTTTTGTAGTGAGACTGAGGCTCAGAGAGGTCGAGTCCTGTACCCAAGGTCACACAGCGAGTAAGCTTGGTGGTCTCAATTGGTGCTGTACTCACTGTCTTGTTTACTGGTGGTTGGATGGTACCGTCCCTAGGGGGCCATCTCTAAGACCCTCTGACTCTGGATCTCATCTCTTAGCCCCAGCAGCTGGGACTGGACCCAGCTTCGATGTCCCTTGCTCTCCGAGGAATCTCGGAGTAGCTTGAGACGCAGGTCCAGTGTGTTCATCAGTCTCTGCAGTGCGTGGGTCCAAGGCTGCCATGTGGGTGCCTCTGGGCTCTTAGGGGACGGCTGGCACTTCCTGGTGTGGCCGCTTTCATCCTCAGACTGTTCTGCATCCTCCTGCACTTGCTGGGCACAGAGAAGGGGCGAGGGGAGCGCACTTGTATCCAGTACCCAGTGTATGCAACGCTCAGTGCTTAATTAGTAATTCAAGTGTGTAACATTTGAGTCCCTACTGTGTGCCAGACTTGTTAATGGCTGCCTATGTACATGCTCTCTGTTGGTCCTTCAACAGCCCTGTGAAGTGGGTTGCGGGCTCATCACAGGTGAGGGCCTGGGCCTGGAGCGAGGCCCAGCAGCGAGGGAGCTACAGCATTTGTGGAAATTCTGCTCTCGGTCGCTCCCCTGCAGCACCTGCAGGAGGGATAGTTAAGTAACTGAGAGTCATATGGAGGAGTGTCTTACAGTTATAAAAGTTGAAATTTTTCTGCCATAATAACTGGTATTTATTTGTAGTAAACATTTAACTCATAGGTAATAGAATTAGGCACTATTATCCCTGCTTTACAGAAATTTTAAATGGGACAAAAAGCAAGATAGAAGTGATTCACACTAAGGTTAAAAACCTCCAAAGTGCTGTCATTTAGGGACACATATAAGTGATAAAGAAAAAATGCATGGGATTGGTTAATTCTAAATTCCGGTGGTGGTGCCCTACCTGAAGGTACAGGGTGTGAACAGGCAGGCGGACATGGGGCTTCAATGATAGGTTTTATTTCTTTGGCTTATTAATGGGTATTTGGACTTTCTTTGTGGTTTTGTATATCTTAACTAAGTATTGCATGGAACACCTTTTTTAATTGACTTTAGAGAGAGAGGAGTGGGGGGAGAGAAACACTGATTTGTTGTTCCACTTATTTATAGATTCATTGGTTGATTCTTGTATGTGCCCTGACTGGGGATTGAACCCGCAACCTTGGCATGTCAGGACAGTGCTCTAACCTACTGAACTACTCATCCAGGGCAGCATGGACCATTTTAATTGTTTGTTTGTTTGTTTGTTTGTTTTTAGAGAGAAGGGAAGAGAGGGAAACATCAATGTGTGGTGGCCTTTCATGCACCCCCCTACTGGGGACCTGGCTTGCAACCCAGGCATGTGCCCTGACGGGGAATCGAACCAGCGACCCTTTGGTTCGCAGGCGCGGGCTGAATCCACTGAGCTATACCAGCCAGGACCCATTTTTAAAATAACAGCTAGCACAATACGTTTGCATTTTTATTTACTGACGTAGACATACAGACATAGAAGACTCCTTGAGGAAATGGGAAGAAGTGTTAACGATGATTGTTCCTGGGCTGTGGGATCATACTTGACACTTGTTTAATTTCCTTCAATGAATGAGTCCTCTTGTATCTATCTGCTGGAAGGAAAGCAGAGAAATAGCAGTGATTACTAACCCCTCCTCTCCGGGCAGGACCCCGATGGTTGGTGTGACCTGAGTAAGTTTGACCTCCCTGAGGAGCCGTCCGCAGAGGGCAGCAGCAGTAGCAGCAGCAGCAGCCCCGTGCAGCCACAGCCCCTGCAGCCCCGGCAGGTCCCACCACCCCGCCAGTCCGTTGCCCCTGGGCCCAGCGTGACCGAGTACCGCCTGGATGGCCACACTATCTCAGACCTGAGCCGGGGCAGCCGGGGCGAGCTGATCCCCATTTCCCCCAGCACTGAAGTGGGGGGCTTGAGCATTGGCACCCCACCCTCCATGCTCAAGCGGCAGAAGAAGAGGCGTGTCGCCCTGTCGCCTGTCACAGAGAACAGCGCCAACCTGTCCTTCCTGGACTCCTGCAACAGCCTCACCCCCAAGAGCACACCCGTCAAGACCTTGCCCTTCTCGCCGTCCCAGGTGTGTGGACCTCCCACCCCGACTACTCACTGGGCTCTGTGTACAGGCTCCCGGTGCCCAGAGCAGGGCCTGGCACACAGGCATGTGCCATTCAGCAAGTACTCCCAGAGCGTTCGCTGCGTGTGAGGGCTGGAGGTGCAGGGGTGAGCAGAAACAGGCCTTGCCCTCAGGAAACTGGCATTCTGGCAGGAAGACCAGTTAAAGTTCCCAAATAAACATGATAAATGAAGTGAAGGAGAAGGCTTATGGTGCATCTAGTCTGGGGGGCGGGTATCATCCAGGAAGGCTTCCCTGAGGAGGAGGAATTGCTTGAGCAGAGGGTAGCAGGTAATAACTGGGCAAAGAAGGGAAGGGGACTCAATATTTGTTAAAAGAATCAACGTATTGAGCACCTGTTTCCTACCAGGTTTGTTATCACTGGGGAGCCAGGGTGAGGAGGACAGCTAGTGTTGGGGGCGGGCTTGTCAGGAGTTGATCCGGAATGCGCTGTGGGGAGTGCAGCAACTGAGTGTCCTGCTCAGGAGGGGCCCCCAGCTCTCTGGAACCGTGTCTGCGCTGCACTTGGTCGATCAGTTGACCTGAGAACAAATGTGCGGAGCCAGGGCGGGCAGAGTGAGTGGTGTGAAGTCCAGAGCCAGGAGTGATTTGGGGGCAGGAGCCGGGGAGGGTCTTACGTATAACTGAGGGGTACGTACAGCTCCGTAGGCTGTGGGGGGTGGGGGTGGTAGGGTTTCAGGAGGAGGGCACTCCTAGAGTTCCCTTGTCTGGGACAGGAACAGGGTGGGTGGAGGCTCGCTACCGGGAGGGTGTGAGAAATGGCCAGGCCTGGAGGTTGCGTGTTGCAAGAGGCCACGCCGTCATCTGCAGTAGAGGGATCAAGGTCAGGCCCCGGTATTGGGGATGCTTGTGGCTTTTTCATGAGGGGTCCCATGTTAATTTTCTCGGGCTGCCATAACAGCACCACACACAGCATTGCTTGATGGAAAGTTCTGGAAGGAATGGGCAGGGTTCGTTCCTTCTGAGGCCTCTCTCTCACTTTGGCTTGCAGGTGGCTGACTTCTCCCTGTGTCCTCAAGTGATCTCCCCTCTGCCTACATCCTAATCTGCCTTGTCTCATAATCTCTCTTACCTTTTATAACCTGAGGATACCAGTCTTGGTTTTATGGGATTAGGGCCCAGCCACATGCTCTCATTTTACCCTGATCATCTCTTTAGAGGCTTTGCTTCCAAATACAGTCACAGTCCTGTGATGTCAACACAAATTTTGGGAGAACACAATTTAGCCCATAAACGGCCCTAAGTGAGGACTGCTGGCTGGAGAAGGAAGACGGCGGAGCCTTGAGCCGCCCAAACGGCAGCCCAGGATGCTGAGGCCCGGTGGCCGCCTTGCTCCAGGGACCCCGTGCAGGGCAGCGCGCCATGGCCCTGAACTCCCAGAGGTGCCGTCAGGGCAGAGATGGGACGTGGCTCAGATCTGGATCTGACTCCTGCCTCTAGAATTCGACACAAGAATCTAAATGCCCCTAAGCCTCAGTTTTCTTATTTAGAAAGGGGATCGCGATAGTACCTGCCCCTCAGAGGGTCTGTGAAAACCCCACACCACTCTTGGTGTCCAGTTCTTAGCCCTGGCGGGAGAAGGTGCTCTCTAGATGTCAGCATCAGCGGTTGTGACCGTCCCCTGGCTATAATAGGCCTTTAAGAGCTGTCCCCACACAGTCTGTGTCCTTGGTCCTAAACGCACTGTCAGCAGGACCCCGGGGGGTGGAGCATCTGCCAGCCTGGCAAAGGGGGGGCTGGGGCAATGGCCAGCCTAGTGATCCACGTGAACCTCCTTGGTGGGTTCTTGCTGGACTATCTTGGCATTTTTGTCTCCAGTACCTGGCTGGTGGGGGGGGTGGTCTTCTCGATCTGGAGGGGACCTCTGTCAGAGCAGCCATGGGGGGGAGTAGGGGAGGGTCTCGCCCCTCCCCCGAGGTCATCGCTTTGTCTTGTTGGCCCTGTCTTCCCTGGCAGTTTTTGAACTTCTGGAACAAACAGGACACGCTAGAGCTGGAGAGCCCCTCGCTGACGTCCACCCCGGTGTGCAGCCAGAAGGTGGTGGTCACCACGCCCCTGCACCGGGACAAGACGCCCCTGCACCAGAAACATGCCCCGTGAGTGCGCTGCCCGCCGCCCCGGCCCGGGAGCGGAGGCCCCGCCCCTTCCCCCAGCAGTGGCCAACCAGGCAGGGGGTAGGGGGCACCCTGGGAAAAACACGTGGGACTCCGGGATAAGAAAGCAGCCCCATGGCCGCCACACCCCTTCATTTTTGCCCGTATAGTCCGGTCCATTACCATTGGGTAGTTTGTTTACCGTTGATCAAATTCATTTTCATATTTTAATCTGATGGGTTTCTAATCTCAGGAACGGAGAGTCCAAATTGCTATGAATAAGCTAAATCTCTGTGACTTACAAGTTTCAAGCACAGATGTACTACTGTGTTTGAGTGGCCTTGACAGAGGCCGCAGTCCCTCCCCCAGGTCTGTCTGTCTCTGGGGCCTGGTCAGCAGCGGGGGCTGCCCTCTGAGCCTCCGAGGCCTGTTCAGGTGTGGGCTTCCTTGTGTGTTCGTGATTCTTTTCTTCTTTTTAAGTGTTAGGAATTTTATGAAAGTCAGCATTCCACAAGGTCATATTCCTACAAATCAAACTGGAACAAATTCCAGGTGTACAAACTGTCACCTCTGTTAATGTGCCATCTTTCGTCCCCACACGTCCAAACTGGACTTGTTTTAATAATGATAGGAAAACTCTTTGAAAAGTCAAGTCCGCTGCCCGTCTGGATTGGGGAAGGAACCCATTTTCTGCATTTCCTGAGATCCGCGTTAAGAGAGCCCGGTCCTGGTTGTAGGCGATCATGGCATTCTTGTGCTCATCCGCTTTCCTCTGCTCTCCCTGGCGGACCGCCTTCTCGATTTCTCAGTGGGGGGCGGGGGTCCGTTTGAGTCTCCGCGAGCTGACTGGGTGGGAATGCTCCACTGCCATCTGTTGGTGAGTCAGCCTCAGGAGTCACTTTGCTAAATAGAATACAGACTTCTGCAAATATTTCTCTTATCCTCAAAGATAAAACTCCGCGGTCTCAGTCTTCAAAACGGTTTCTCTCAAATAAAAGAGCCATTTTGTTCAGAACCATTATCAACCAAGTTTAGTTTTAATTTTGTAAGTTACTGGGCCCAAGCACCGCCTCTTGGTGGCGGCGGCGGCGGCGGCGGCAGCAGCAGCAGCTCTGTTCCCTCTCACCTCCCGCCCGCCTAGACGTGATTCTTAATTCCTGCTGGAGAGAGCTGCTTGTCTGAGCTTCCACTTGTTCCATTTGCTGTGGGAGAAGCATCGCTATTATTTCACGAGTAAGTTCTGTAATTCAGAAATCAGTTCGGGAGTTTTAGCCCTTGTAATGATACATGTTTCAGAAGATTTGAGTCCCTTGCTCAGAAATCAGTCTCTCAACAAGTAGTCTGAAATTTAACATAGATGCGTTTCCTGAGAACGATCCTTCATTCAAGCCAGATAGGTCAAGGGTCAGTGGGGAAGGGCCTGGTTGAGCTGAGAATACAACCTGAAGATTTTACTGGTTCATAAGAGCAAACCCTCCCCTATTTTAAAGGTAGTCATTTTCTGGATTCATTCTTTTCAGAGGGGAGGGTATCAGTGAGGAGTATATGAGGCCTGTGCTTTCTGGGGTCTGGGCTCTCTGTTTCTTTTTTCTTTTTTCTTTCTTTTTTTAAGATTTTATTTATCTTTAGAGGGGAGGGGAGGGAGAAAGAGAGAAACATCAATGTGTGGTTGCCTCGCACACCCCCACTGGGGACCCAACCCACACCCCAGGCATGTGCCATTACCGGGAATTGAACCAGTGACCCTTCGGTTCACAGGCTGGGAACTCAGTCCACTGAGCCGCACCAGCCGGGCTGTCTCTTGGTTTGCAAACAACAGGAGCTGGATGTAGAAATTGGAGGGACTAGTTGTGACCCTCAGCCGTAGACTCTGCTGCGTTTTCTTGATGGCATCTATGTTCTGGAGATTTCTGATACCTATCCGGCTATCGATCTTTTGTAGGGAATCTTTTTGCCCCCCTGGGTCTTTGTAGGGCCGTTTTGTTTTGTTTTGTTTCCGTTATTCCTGAAATGGGCCAGGTGATATGTAGGTGTGCTCTTTCTTGTTTCCCCCAGTCCTCATTTCAAACTCAAAACTGAACTTGGAGCTGAGCAAACGTGCTGCTCTTCCTTTCGTTCCTGTGTCTCTCCCTGCCCTCCTACCTGAGGAATTCCTCCGACACAGGCTCGGTGGGCTCCGCCCCTTTTCATCTTCGTTTTCTTGCTCATCGTCTTACGCGGTTTCCTTCGAACTCTGCGGGAACGTCGTCTTGTTTACCTGCTTGGTTTCCTGCCTGGTTTCCTGCCGTCCCCACCTGCCGAGTTCCCCGGCTTCCAGGATTGCGTGTTTGCATCTCCGGGCCATCTTGTGTGTTGCCTTTCCAGGCGGCCTCCCTCCGTTTGCTGACGTGCACGTGTTCTCAGCTCTTGCTGACACGGTGACTTCAAGGGGTTCTAGAATTTTCTCCTGTTTGTTGCAAAAGCTCTGTGTCTCACAGAGATGTTGGAGCCATGGCTCAGATTCATCCCTGTGAATGGCGGTTTGGGCTGCGGGGTGTTTGCATCTGACCAGCGCTTACCTGTCTGCTCACGCTTACGCAGCGGTCTCCGTGCCCGGGTGGGAGATGACAAGGGTATGGGATCAGGTTATGAGGGTCCCTGTCTAGTCTCTCAGTCCCCACAAAGGAGGAAAGGAATGGTTTGTACTGTCCTAGCTTTTTACCTCTCTGTGGAATGACTGGCAGGCAGAGGAAAGCGGCTGGCGTGGCAGCCTGGGCAGCCGTGTCCAGGATAGGGCTCTGCCCCCAAGTTCCTGACAACCTGGGGTGTTTCTCCCAGCCTTAGACTGCCCCAGCGTGGCTTTGGGAGTCAGCTGTGGTGGCGCCTCCCGCTGACGCAGGTCACGCAGGTCTCGTGCAGGTGGGGTCTGGCACCTGCCATCAGAGCTGAAGTTTGCCCACAGCCAGCGGCCGACTGCGCCTGTAGCCCAGGGGCTCGGGCGTGAGGCGCCTCTTCTGTCCGTTCCCCAGCAGGCTTTCCCCATCGCAGGCAGAAATCACTCAGTGGTGGGGCCACAGCCGGCAGAAGCTTCCTAGCATTTCTGCTTGTGGACCAGACCCTGCCTAGGTTTCTCTCTGCTAAGGCTTTCCCTCCACGTCTCGGTCCCCACTGTGCCCGTTTTGAGGAGCCTGGGGAAGACGGTAAGTTAAGCATGTGCGTCAACCTCACCGTCTCGCCCCTGACGTCTGCCCTGCCTTTCCCTGCTGATGCCACAGCCGCTCGCTCTCCGGAGAGAGGTGGGGGATGGACCTGACCTTCCTAGTTCCCCGCCTGCCACCCCGCCCCTCTCTTGCTGGCTGCTGCCTCCCTCATTTCGTGGAACGTCCTCCTCATAGACTGATGACCGGGCAGCACTATCAGCCAGTCCCTCACCCACCTGGGTCTCCAGGACCCTCTCAGACTCTTTCCTCTTCTCTCGTGTTCCCGAGAACGGCCCCTTCCTCTCTGTCCCTGATTAAGACCCTCTTGGGTGGGGAGCGGGGTGGGCGAGTGCCAGGGGACCAGGGGTGGGGGCTTCCTCCCTGCTGCCGAGGCCAGAGGTCCAGGTGGAGGGGAGCTGGGAGGGCAGCTGGTGTGTGTCCCCAACCCTGTCCCTAAGCCGCCTCCTCTGGCCCTGGCAGGTTTCTAACCCCAGATCAGAAATACTCCATGGACAATACTCCCCACACGCCGACTCCGTTCAAGAACGCCCTGGAGAAGTACGGACCCCTAAAGCCCCTGGTAGGTGGCGTGGGCGGGCGGCTCTGCGCAGCGGGGCCTCCCGGGTTCCTCCAGCCATCTGCAGCGCGCAGGGAAGTTGGAGATACCCTGTTTTATAAACGGGGGACCCGAGGCTTCAGTTTACTCATCAAGTCATTCCTGATCACCTACGGCGTGCCGGGCAGCACTGGGTGGTGGTGGAGACACAGCTTCACAGTGTGCTGGGAGGGGGGAAGCTCGGTGTGGGGCAGTAGAGGCGGGAACTGAACTCATGAAGGCACGAATAACTAAGCCCCTCCAGCACATCGGGAGTGCGGGGCAGGAAACTGGCAGGTGCTGGGACGGAGAAGGGCTAGTTCAGACTCTGGGGTGAATTTGGGGACGTGGTGCATCTCCCCTCAAACTGCAGCCTTTTGCCTAACTGCTGGTTCTTCACAAAGCCCGGGAGAGCCATTCCTGGGTGGCCCGGGGTGGCCAGTGAGCACGTGTACCAGCCACCCTGCCCCTCCCAGCTCATGGTTGGTCATGCTTTTCCAATGTCAAAGGCAGCTAGCACCTTGGCTGCTCTGAGACAGAGGCAGCTCATTCAGAAACCAGTCGGAGGCGAGAGAGGCTGGTCGCAGAGCAGCACCAGACCTGTGAACTGGGGCCGCGGCGAGGTCCCCACACTGTGTGGGGCCCTCGTGTGAAGCCTGGCAGTAGGGGCCGAGGTGTCCTCGCCCCGCGGTGTAGCCGAGCGAGTTACCCAGGCCGGCTGCTAGTGAGCACTGCCCTTTCCTGTCCGAGGGGTCTGGCTCCTCCGTCTGCACCCTCCTCAGACAGGTCTGAGAGGGCACATCGCATGCAACCTGCCCTCGGCAACTGTCATGAAAGCACTGCGGGGGGCTTTCGGAGCGACCACTGAGGTGTTGCTGGACAGCACACCTGGGCTGCTCGAGCTCAAGCCTTTCTCAGCTGTACAGGTTGCCTGGAATCCCCAGGCTTGAGAAAGGGAAGTGCAACCGAGTGTCCCCATCAGTGGTAACGAAGGGGCGAAGGGGTCAGGGCTTTGAGTGGGTCCAGGTTCTGGATCCACAGTGGTGTGGCCTTGGCCAGGCTCTTGCCCTCTCCGAGGCTCGGTGTCCACCCTGTGGAAGACAACAGCCATTCACGGGGTTGTGAGGGGGCTGCTGTAGTGACTTGGGGTGCTCCCGGCGCATGGTGGCCCTCCGTGTGTCAGGGTCAGTGTCTGCTTGTCCAAGGCGGGGCAGTTAATGGCGTGTGTGTGAGAGAGAGACAGACAGACAGACAGAGGCCATTGTCTGGGCACTGGACCTCCTTCCTGCATTGCCCGGGACCGCCGGGGCAGCCTCTGCCCCGTTCGGATGGCCTGGGAGCCTCACGCGGCCCTCTCTGCCCCAGCCGCAGACCCCGCACCTGGAGGAGGACCTGAAGGAGGTTCTGCGCTCCGAGGCTGGCCTCGAGCTCATCGGCGAGGACGACGTGAGGCCTGAGAAGCAAAAGAGGAAGGCTGGGGTGAGCGGGGGGCGGCGGGGGCCGGGGCTGTGGGGCGATGCGGGGAGATGTGGCTGGGGAGTGGGTCTTGGGACAGCTGGTGAAAGCGAGATGGCAGGGGAAGTGGGGCTGCCCCGCCCTCCTTCCCGAGAGCGGTTCTCCACGGAGCCGGCCATGGCAAGGCCCCGGAGTCTGGGGCTGACCCTTAGCTGTTCAGTGTTGTGTCCCTTGTGAAGTGGGCCGTGGGTCTGTTCCGTGGGGTTCGCATCTGAGTTGCCTGTGGGTGGGGGTTTTAGGTGTAACTTGGGTGATTTTTGGGGAGGCTGTCAGAGACAAGGGGCTGCGCTGGGTCCGTTGGGGGATGAGGAGCGGGCCTCTGGGCGGGGGTCGGTGTTTGTGCTTGGTTCCCTGCTGCAGCACCTGGCGGGAAGGTCTGCCCCGGGTGCCCTGGGTGCAGAGTGGGCGGCAGGGCAGGGCCAGTGGTGCCGGGTCCCCCTGAGTCCCGCCCCTCCGTCCCTCCTGCACATCCTCTCAGCTGGGCCTCCGCTACATCTGACCCAGTTTTGGGAGAGGTAAGCTGGACCCTGATAGACCCCCGATCCTGCCCTCATCGCCTCCTTCTCCCCACCTCCAGCTGCGGCGGAGCCCCATCAAGAAAGTCCGCAAGTCCCTGGCTCTTGACATCATGGACGAGGACGGGAAGCTGATGTCCACAGTGCCCAAGGCTGTGTCCTTGGTAAGGGGCGGGAGAGACGCTGTCCCCACCTGGGAAGGCAGAGGCTCTTCCGGCCTGTCTGTGGAGGGGCTCTCCCTGGAGGCCCCTGCCCTGGGGGTCATGTCGTAGTGGGGAAGGCTCTGGAGGTGGAGTGAGCCTGGTGGTTCTGGGAAGTGGTTCTGTGCGCGGGGCTCAGCAGCGGGGGTGGTGGGGGGAGAGGGGGCTGGACATCTGCCCTGCGTCAGTCAGAGCAGCTCTGCCACTGCCTTTGCAGAAAGGTTCATTTGGCAAGAGCTGAGTTTGTTAGAATACTTTCGAAAGCCGTGGATCTGGGTCCCTGGCACCCACATGTGGGTCCTGCTCGTGACGGTGGCTGCAGAGTTCAATGACATGCCTCAAGTACAGCCCACAGTTGGGGCCCGTGGGCCCTGGGGTGGGCGCTGTCTGCTTCCCAGGCTCATCTCAGGGCGGGGCCGGTCCCTACAGAGACTCACCCCCAAGGCTGCACACCGCAGTGCGGGCCCCTTGAGGCTGACGACAGGGAGCCCTCCCCGTCTGGCCCCCGCGCCCAGTGGGAGGCAGTGAGCCCGCAGGAGGGTCACAAGAGAAGGGGTTTGCTGACCGCATCTTGCTGGTACCCACAGTCCCTGCAGAGATCCCTCACTGCACTTAGCGCCTTCCAGCCAGACCTGCAGCTGGCATCGTGTAGGACACATAAAATAAGCACCAAAAAGAAAAAAAAGTTATGGCAAATGGTTAAGAACACACAATTTGGAGAGGTGGGCCTGGGTCGAGTCCTGACCCAGCACTTGCTCTCCTGCCAGTAACGAGAATCCCGCGCCCAGCAGGCTGTCAGAAGGGTAAAGGCTAAGCAGAACAGGGTGCTAGGCAGGCGGGGGTGCTCGGGGCAGCCCCTTGTGGGTGCTGGTAGGCTCAGGCATCGCTCTGACCGCTGGTGGGTGTTCCTGGTCTGGGGACGGGCCAGCCTCACGTCAAAGGACCCAATGTCATCAAGCGTTTACAAGGTGCTGGGCCCTGAAACGGGCACTTCACAAATATTTTCCTAATCTTTAAAAGATCTTCCCATTGGGAAGAGAAAACCGAGGCTCAGAGAAGTTAATGTCCTGCCCAAGGTCGCCACCGCCAGGAGGTGGTGGTGCCGGGACGTGACTGGGTGTTTCGTGAGTGTGTGGCAGAATGGTGAGTCTAACTTGGGTTTGATTTCAGCCGACACACGTCCCATCGAGCTCCTCCAGCCTCACCCTGCCAGGCATCAAAGGGGACAACAGTTTGCTCAACGAGGGCTTCCTGCAGGCCAAGCCCGAGAAGCTGGTGACAACCCAGAAGCCCCGAAGCCACTTTCCAACACCTGCCCCTGTGAGTGCTGGCCGCGAATGTGGCACCCCCAGTGGGGACTTGCTCTGCCGCCCTCCTCACCTCAGGGCCTTTGCACAGGCCGTTGTTGTTGCCTGGATTCCTGACCAACAGGTTTCAGGCCTCAGTCCTGATGCCACTCCCTCAGGGAACCCACATACTGGGATCCCCCTCAGGGGTCTCATTTGTAATGAAGTCCTCTCTATATTTAGTTACTTAGTATGTGCCTGTCCTCGAGGGCGGGGCCTTCGCTGGCTGCTCCTGCGTGAACATTTGTGTGTGTGAACCCCTCCTCACCAGCCTATAATTCTTCCTCTCTTGGAGCCTGGTGCCACAGGGGGATGTGGAGTGACCTCCCCAGGGCCACCAGGAAGGTGGAGAGAGCACAAGGAGACTGGTGTCCAGAGGGAGAGTCATAGAAACATCCACTGCCCCTCCCGCCAGGCTCACTGCGGTTCCCTGGGAGCATGCTGCCCCTGCTTGGTTGGTAACCTTCTTGCCTTCTCCCAGATGACCAGCGCCTGGAAGACCGTGGCCTGTGGGGGGACCAAGGACCAGCTCTTCATGCAGGAGAAAGCCCGGCAGCTCCTGGGCCGCTTGAAGCCCAGCCACACGTCTCGGACCCTCATCTTGTCCTGAGGGGCTCAGCAGCCGCGAGCCCGTTCTCATGTTTACAGGGGGCTGGGGGACAGGCTGGTCTGTGAATTCAAGAACCACACTCAGGGGACCGCCTGCAGGAGCCTCCTGCTGCCAGCCCCTCCCCAGCAGTCTCAGGTGCAGACGCGGGCCACCACTGTCCTATCTCTGAGTGCAGCTGTGCCTGCAGCAGTTTCTGGTGCTAACAGAGCAGTCCCACCCGGGGCCCTCTTCCCAGGGCCACAGGGAGCCCCAGGCTCTGGTCAGGCCTGGCCTCATCTCAGACCCTTGCTTAGGAGATAGGGTGCTGACTGGCGTGCTTCTTCCTCACCCTGTTGGTGTATTTTCTTGAATAAATTTGCCTTTTTCCTTGTACTGTTTGGTTCCATCTTCTTCCTGGGCCTTGCTCATGATTTCCTGGGTCCCCAAGGGGTGTGGGGACCTGGGCCCCTCCCTGAGCAAGCCTTGTCTGCGCAGCCCGGCCCCAGGCCCTGGACCCTGCAGGGTCCCTTTTGTGTCTGCACTCTGGGCGTTTTTCAAAGCTCTGAGAACTTCGGCTGCTGGGTGAGGGTGGGTGGATGATGCGCGAGAGCCTTGCATGGCCTGGCCTGTGACAAGCCTGGCCCTGGGTCAGGCTGGTGAATGGGGAGAGGGGGCTGGCAGCATGGCAGGCTGGCAGAAGTGGCCCTACTTTCCTGAGGCCGTGGCAGGGTTGTAGCCTGGCCTGTAGCCCGCCCTGGTGGCGGCCCAGTGGGCAGACTGGCACTTGGCTGGTAGCTGGGAAGAGTCACAGGATTGACAAGGGGCAGGTGCCAGGTCTGAGGTCTAGGTCAGGGATTGGCGTTTCCAGCAGTGGCGCTGGTTGGACAGCATGTGTCCATCCCTGGGGATGGAGGTCTCAGTTCCTTGCAGCTGGAGGGAGCTTTGGGGGGGCAGGGTTGGGAGCAGGCCAGGCCCCCTTGGTAGGAGTCGGGGAGGTAAAGACATTCAGGGAAGCTGTGGGGACTCGTGCTTGGGTACAGCACATTGACTTAATAAAGCTGAGAGGGAGTAAACATTTCTGCATTTTTGAATCTCCACTCTGATAAAGGCCTGTGTTTTCTAAGATGCTTTTATTAATATTTGTCTATTTTATTTACATTAGAAAAGATGCTGCTTTCAACCCTTTTGGCTATAGCCCCAGAAGTGGAATTGATGGGTCATGTGGTGATTCTATTTTTAATTTTTGTTTTGTTTCAATTGGGTTTTTAGTATATTCAGGAAAAGCCCATCTTCTGGGTTACTGAGACCTTTGCAAGGATGGTGCGATTCTATCGCCACCTGGTGGTCATTGGTGTGTTTGCGGCAGCCGGTGCAGTCGGCCACAGCTGCTGCTTGAAGGTCTGGGAAGGTCCTTGAATTTTTCTGATTTTAAGGCTTCCCGTTTAGCATCCTCAGGAAACAGTTGTGTGACCTTTTGTTTGAACACCTCCACTGATGGAGAGAAGTGGCTTTACTACTCAGCAGCCAGCTCCCTTGTTGGGCAGCCATTGTGAAGAAAAGCACTCTTTATCCAGAGGGAGAAGTTCTCCCCTTTGTAGGATCTAAAGTGAGAGGAATGACTGAGGTGCATGGGAAGCTGGTTTGGGGGAAATCGAGGTCCCAGCACAGGCAGCTGATAGGTCGGGGTTAGCTGGAGAGCCGACTACTGGAATGAGCCACTTTCTCAGCAGACCCTGCGAGAATTGAGTCTGCGTGCTGTGTTCAGAGACCGTCAAGGCTCTGATGTAGTAATAATGGTGCTTCAACACCTTCTGAGGTGGGCTTTCTGGTTCCACCTTCCAGACGTGTTTGACAGCCATCAAAGCTGAGTTTGGACATGAGCTGAGAATCAAACCTCTCACTGCTACGGACCGGAGGGCTCAGCTGCGCAGGATGAGGGTGTGATGCTCGCGTGTTAACTAGGGCTGACTTCCGGGACTTGGGTTAAAGGACACAGCCAATGCGGCAGTGGCGGGGAGGCAGGTGCAGGGCCTGAGACTCGAATGCTCTTCACAAAGCCAAGGTTGAGAGGATGTCAGTCTCCTGCCCCCTGTCCGGACTGTCGCCCAGGACCGAGCACCCAGTAGGTGCTCAGCCAATGTCTCCTCCTGCCATGAAGGTGTGGCTGAGAGAAACCGCAGGGCAGCCAGGACTGGGGAGGGGAGGGCTTCCTCATGTTCTAGTGTTGGTTTCTAGCTTCACTCTCCCGAGTTCAGGGAACAGAGTCTGTGATTTCAAGTCTGAAATTGGTTGAGAGTTGCTTTACGATGGAGCATATGATCAGTTTTGTACATGTTCCCCTGCATCTGGGAAAAAAAAACTAGTCTGCAGGCATTGCTAATCTTATCATCCAGACATCCAATATCCTGTATTTTTTGTCTGTTCTCTGTGGACCTGGAGTAACCAACCCCCAAATGACTCATGATAAGAATGCTGTTTCAAGCCACTGAGGACTGAGGTGGTCTGTGCCTCAGCGTTACTGTGGCGATAACTAGCTGATACCAAAGGCAGACGTGTCGACTGAGAATGAGCAATGCTCCTCTGGGCTTAACAGGGTGAAGGAAGGACTGAGACTCAGAACTTGGCTGAAAATGAGTGGGGTGACAGATTCTGGATTCCAGAGCCATTGTTTCCGAGCCTGCACCTTGGTTGTTCCCCAGGACCCCCGGCCAGCTGTCCTCGGCTCCTCTCCCAGCCGTGGGTAGGGCTCTGAGTTTGGATCAGACAGACGCGAATCAGCTTGGCCGTTTCTATGCTAGTCTCTCCTGCTGTGAGCCTTGGAGTCTTCAGCCATGAAATGGGGAGAAACCTTTCAGAGTCGTTGAAGGGATTAGAGAGAATGTACTTGGGGCTCAGAAAATATGGTCTCTTAGGATATTATCACAAAAGCTTTCTCGGTTTTTTCTTATGCATAATTAACCCTGCAAAGGAGTAGTATCCACACTTCAGTTCAGTGCTTGGAGCAGAAGTCACTAGGTTGGGGTCAGTCACTTCTTGGACTTGCAGGCTGGCCTGTGATTGGTCTGTTTCATAGTTGTCAGCCAGGCGGGCAGTGTGGGACTGGAGAAAGCACATAAGCATCAGGTGAAAGACTTTCTGTGAAAGTTCGACACCCCCCCAGGGAACAGCTGGGTGAATCTCCACAAAGGGAACACTCCCGCATGACCAGTGCCCAAGAGACCCCTCCACGCCCCATCCAGGGTAACCACCATCCTAACTTCAAACACCGCAGATTTGTTTTGCCTTTTTTTTCTTAAATTTAAATGTGTAAACTGAATCTCACTTTATATGAGGTTTTCCCATGTTGAGTTGGTTAGGGTTTGCTTATTCTGGTGACCATAT
The DNA here is from genome assembly GCA_004026765.1 of Micronycteris hirsuta. Classification (NCBI taxonomy): domain Eukaryota; kingdom Metazoa; phylum Chordata; class Mammalia; order Chiroptera; family Phyllostomidae; genus Micronycteris; species Micronycteris hirsuta. Next base: position 23,070 of record PVJI01015659.1, read on the forward strand.
AGTGTTCTACTGTGTGACTTTCCAACCATGTACCCCTTCTGCAGGACACGTGGAGTGTTTCTGGATCGGCTGTGACAGATTGGGCTGTTAGAAACAGCTGGTCCTCATCTCTCCGTGAACTCATGTATTTTTCTGGTTTATACATAGCAAGGACTGGAATTGCTGGAAATGGGTCCAATTTCATTAGGCCTCTTGCCGCTTACTGGTTTTGTGAACCGAAGCATGTTATGTACCTTCTCTGAGACCCACTTTTTGTATCTCTACATTGGCAATAAAAAATACTTACCCCTCAATGTTGTGGCCAGGATTTCATAAAGCAGTAACTGCAAGGCACCTGGCTCCGGTGTAGCTGCCCCTCTTTCCCTCCTCCTCTGCCTTGCCAGAGTCCCGCTGTCCTAGGACATGGCTTTTCTGCTAGGCTCCCCGTCTGCCAGGAATCTTGCCCAGGAACTTGGGCAGCTTGCCTGCTGGTGGGCCTGCCTTTACCCGGCCTGTTTGCCAGCTCTCCTTTGTGATTCAGTCCCTGGCACCCAGCCCAGCACTCGCTGTGGTCACTGTCTCTGGTAACACGTGTTTTTATGATGGTCCCCATAAGAGTGTGGCTACCAGCAGATGTTTTCTGGAGTGAGGCCAGGTGGAGGCAAGGGCTGAGGACTAGGGGGATGTGGTAGAACAGACATTCCTCTTGCCTGGTCTTCCCCCTGCAGATCTCCAGGCAGTTTTTCTCCAGTCCCTGTTTCCTTCTCTTCCTGAAACACCTCGAATCAGGCCATGAGGGTGACAGTGGGCCAAGTGTGGAACCTGCCTCCAGGGGCCTCTGTCAAGACAGTGCTGACTTGGGTTGTCATATAGTGGCAGCCTGGAGCCAGGTGTTGAGAAGGATTCTGAAGGTAGCATCCAGGCTCAGGAAAGAGTGCTGTGGTTGATTAGTTATGTCTGTTAGGTGCACAGAAGTGGGTAGTGGTGAGGCACATTCCACAGGTTCACTACCATCTGGTTGGTATTGATCAGAACGGACCTGTGTTTGATTTGCAGAGATGAATGAATGTTTTTAAAGGGGTGTTAAATCCTCTTACATTTGTATGATACACATGGATTGATTTCTAATGGTTTTGTTTTTTCTGTTATTCCTTTTGCCCCTTTCTTTGTTGAATTGGTCAAGTTTTCTGTCACCTCCTGATCTCCTTTCTCCTCTTGTCTTGTTTGGAACATACAAAAAATATTTCTCGTATTTGAGAGACTATTTTAAAATTTCTAGTACACGTATTTGTTATTCAGTGTTTGTATTTTCCTGAAGAAAGCCCTTCTCCTCCAGCCTATTTTTGTCTAGAAATTATTTCCAATGCAGAGTTGATGATTTTCTCAGTTGATTAAATTTATTTACATATTTTATAACTTTACTCATCATTGTTTCTCTTACTCCATTCCTTCGCTTTTTGCTGAGCACCACAGCCATCATTACGACTAGTAGTGGTATCAAAGGCTCCCTATGCATTAGATACCGTCCTACGTCCTAATGACCCTCCATGTATTAAGTCCCTTAACCCGCCACCGCAGGGTCCTCTGAGCGAATCATCCAATCAGAGAGATTATCCTCTGAGCGCTTCATCCAATCACAGAGATGATCAGGTAACTGCTGGAGGTCTACTAGCCAATAAACTGTGTGGCTTGAGAGCTCATTCCCTTATTCATCACTTCGCCCTGTGCTCTGCGTGTGTTTAATGTTTTTATTCACAATCATTTTCAGATTCACAGAATCTTTAAAGGCGGTACGAAGAGTTCCCAGATACCTTCCATCTGGCTTTCCCCAGTGCGCACACCTCACACGACCATGGTGCCTTAGCAAAACTAAGGAGTTCATGCCAGTGTAATGCTACTGACTGAACAACAGGCTTTATTTGGATGTCTTCTGTCCAGGATCCAATCCAGGATACCACATTTCATTTAATATGTGTATATTAGTTGCATACCTTATATACACATTGTGTACATCATGTACATATTAATATGTATGTATTATCTGTGTGTGTATATATTTTAAAAACTTTTCCCTGGCTGGTGTAGCTCAGTGGATTGAGCGCGGGCTGGGAACCAGATGGTCCCGGTTCGATTCCCAGTCGGGGCACATGCCTGGGTTGCGGGCCAGGTGCCCGGTGAGGGCCACGTGAGAGGCAACCATACATTGCTGTTTCTTTTCCTCTCTGTCTCCCTCCCTTCCCCTCTCTCTAAAAATAAATAAATAAAATCTTAAAAAAAAAACTTTATTATGGGGGATTTCAAATTTATATAAACCTGGAGAAAAGAGTAATGGTATCCCCCACTCAGCTCCAGCAATGGCTGACTCGTGACCAGTCTGCATCATTCACTCCCCACGCCCAGCGACTCTGTTCCCCTCGTCCTGCTGGCCTGTGATCTGCCCCACGCCGCTCTATGCCACTGCCTCGCACGTGACAGAGCAACTGTCTGGTCTGTGCACTTTATCGGGAAGCTTCTAAGGCCACCACCCAGAACTCTTTTCTCAAGAAGAAATTCTTTTTTTTTTTTTTTTTAAAGCTTTCATTTCTTTATTTCCAGACAGGACAAGGGAAGGAGAAAGAGAGGGAGAGAAACATCAATGTGTGGTTGCCTCTTACACACTCCCCACTGGGGACCTGGCCCACAACCCAGGCATGTGCCCTGACTGGGAACCGAACCAGTGACAATTTGGTTCTCTGGCCAGCACCCAAGCACTGAGCCACACCAGCCAGGGCTCAAGAAGAAATTCTTAATCCTTCGTAGAAACAGTTGAAGGGGCCAGGGTGGCCCAGTTGTGATTACTTTATAAAAAGCTTAGCAGTTAAGATTTCCTCCTTATAGAACTTTCAAGACTCAGGTCTTTTGCTGTTGTTTAAAAATAGGTATTTTATTTAAAAAAAAAATTTGATTGACTTTAGAGAGGAAGGGGAGAGAGGGGGAGAGAGAAATACTGATTTGTTGTTCCACTTATTTACATATTCATTGGTTGATTCCTGTATGTGCCCTGACCGGGGATTGAACCTGCAACCTTGTCCTATCAGAACTGCTCCAACCCATGCTACCTGGCCAGAGCTAAAAAACAGGTATTTTAATTTTTTGACCGGATACTGCATTTACATGCATTCACTCACATGCAAATGGCACTGAAGGGTCTGGAGTAGCAAGTGCTTCCTCCCCGGTCTGCAGTCCCCTCCGTCCCCTCCCTGGGGGAAGCCCATCACCTGAGTTGAGTGAGAAGCCCAGCACTCTTGGTAAGGGGTCAGATGGCAAACTGCAGACTTCGTGTGTTTCCTCAAGGAGGAATTGTATCCAGATACAGGCACGTACCTCTATGTGTCCCCTCCCACAACGGTACAAAAGTGGCGGCGTGATATGGGGAGTGTTCTGGACTTGGCTTTTACCCGTGAAACCAGGCCTGGCAAACTATGACCCACGGGCCCACAGTCCATCACCAGCCCATCACCAGCTTCTGTAGTTTTACTGGGTCGCACATTTGTGTCCATACATCGTGGCTGCTTTCGTACTCCGTATGGCTCACGAAACCTAAAATATTTCCTCTCTGGCCCTTTAGAGAGAAAGTTTGCTGGCCTCTGAGTGAAACAATATGCCTTAGCCTTTTCACGTTAGTACCGAAGGAGCTTCCCCACTCTTCAGGGCGGCATGCCTTCCATTTCATCGCTCCACCGTCGTTCACTTCACCCGGCCCTCCTACCGGGTGTTTAGATCCTTTCCGACCTTTTGCTGCTACAAAGAATGCTGCAGTGATACCTTTTATACTTACCTCGCTTTCCACAAGTGTGAATGTATCTGCAGGATGAGCTAGAAGTGAAAGTGCTCCAGCAAAGCACAGTGCATTGGTTATTTTGATAGCTCTTGTCAAACTGTGCTCCAGGGAAGTTTACCAACTAACCTCACCCATGTTATAAAAGGGATCATTTGCCCATTTTTGCCAGCAGAATGTTCTTAAGCCTTTTGATCTTTCCCAATCTGCTTAGGTGAAAAGAAAAGAAAGAAAATCCCAGTGTAGTTTGCTGTGCATGCCCTTTATTCTGGTGAGTTGCATCTCCTTTCGTGCAGGTAAGAGGCCAGGGCTCCTTTCTGCTGCTGGTTGGAGGATCTTCTGGGGCGTGGTCAGGGATGGGGCAGGTGGTCCTCTCTTTCTGTGTCACTTTCACAAATAAGCTTTTGGGGAATAAAAGTCTTAAGGACAAACACGGGATGGCTGTTAGTGTCATCGATGTTCCAGACATCGGGGTTGGGGACCCAGGGGGACTCTGGAGGGGCGCTTCCATTCTCCTCTGGACTTGGGAAGCTAACTTTCAGAGGGCTCCAGCTGTCTTCCTCCCCGGGTCTCCTGTCGGCACAGGCTGCCTCATGCTCCTCCCGCTTTTTGACGGGGACCACGTGGCAGGCATTGTATTTGCAGCTGGCCATCTTTTTGGCTTTCTTGGGGTTCTTTTTCCTGCATGATGCCAGGTGGTATTGGAATCTGCTGAGTGGGACGCGGTGGCAAGGGTCGTAAGGGCAAGTTTCTAAGGCTTCTGGCTCCATGACCAGTTTCTCTGGAAGTGGAGCAACTCACCGCCCAGCCTCAAAATGAAACGCCCCTCATGGAGAAGTCCTTTGGCCAGAAGGATGGAGCCGTCCTCTGCCTGGCGCTGACCCTTGGAACTCTGTAGGCAAAGCTCTTAACTTGCATTCCCTGCTCCCTGGGGCCGCAGAAGGTGGGTTAGGAAGAGGCTGAGGGGCTGCCAGGAGGAGCTGGACAGCGGGCAGAGTCACCAAATGGCACGTGAGCCTGAAGAACTCTGGACAGCAGAGTCAGATACCACAGCTACGCTGCAGGGAGGTGGAGCAGGTATGTGCTGGCCCCGCCCCCCCCCATTCTGAGAGTCACAGTGTGTGATATAAATGGGCCGTTCTGGTGGTCACAATGGGCAGCTGCATCATCAGGGGAGGCTGCTCGTCCAGCACTTTCGAGGGGCCGGGTGGCTTTGGGACAGCTGCCTTTTAAAGTTGGGACATCTGTTATCATCTATCTGTCTTTAAACTTAAATATTTACTATAATTCCTGATATATTCGGGTTTAAGTCAACTATCTTATTTTGTGCTACTCTTTGGTGTCTTTCTTTCTTTCTTTCCTTACTTTAAATAGACAGTTTTTAAAAAGTTTTACGTTTTCCTGCTATTTTGTAAGTTATACACTTACCATTCGGTAGTGACTCTACAAGTTAAAATGTTCATGGACAACGTATCAAGATTTAAAGTTAGTAAAAGTTTTACCCTCTTCCTGAATAATGTGGGGCTTGTTCTTCGTTTGCTCCCCTCCTAACTGATGTGACTGCCCTGGACAGGGATGGGCACACGTAGCTTTGCAGTTGTTTATATGGTGACTAATACAGTAATTAGTAAATAATAAAACAAGGATGAATTCTGTTCCACATACACAGAACCGTAAAACCTACTTTTGCCCACGCCTGTATTTTAAGCCTAAATTTTAAAAAACTAGACAAAATGATTGCTATTGTCATTTTCCATTGTCAAAGTTGGTTGTCACTCAATGTTTACCTTCCCCGCCCCTTGTAGCTCGGATCTACCAGGTGCGATCACGCTGATTCTGCTACAAGTTTACATTTTAGACTTTCCTTTTGACACAATCTCTTGGTTTCGTTTGTCTGAAAATGTCTTTATTCCACTCTGCTCTTAAAAGATATTCTTGGTAAGTATAGTTGTGTTTCTTTCTTCACGTTGAAGCCGAGCTTGATTTCTTCTCACTTCCACCCTGTAGCTGAGAAGTCAGAATTCCACTGAAAGCTAACTTCTTCAGAAGGCAATCGATTTCTTTTTGTGGATCGGTTTTAAGAATTTTTCTTTTTCTTTGGTTTTCCTACAGTGTCCCTCTGATGATGAATGGTGAGTTTCATTTTCTTTCCTTGTTAGGCCTCTTAAATCTGCGGATTAGCGTCTCAGATTAATTTTGGAAAACACTCGGCCGCCGTCTCTTCAACCATCGCTTCTCCCCTTCTTCTCGAACTTCCCCTGAAATAGCAGCTGTCACTTCCACTGGCGGTTCAGTGTCCCAGGTGAGGCTCATGGCCACATCTACCTTCAAGGGTCATGGAAGTACAGTCCTATCATGTGTGCACAAGGAGGATATAGGCACTTTGCCAGGTGTCCTGAGAATGTCCCCAACCTGTCCCCTTGTCACTAGCCCTCATTTCCCTTTTCTGCACAAGCACAAGGTCCTCCCTCCTCCTCGAGGGAGAAAACTCGAAGTCTTAGCTCAGAGTGAGGGCTAAGTGGCTTGGTCAGTACTCACTGGGGGCTTCCTGAGCTCTGGCAGGACCCCGCTCTGGACTGGTGGCAATTCTAGTGTCCCCAACCAAGCTGTCTCTTGTGAGGAATGAGGGGTCCCTGGAATGACATTCACTTTACCGACTCCCACCCCACGGCTACCTCCTGCTCTGCTTTGCCGAGGAGGTGTCCTTGGTACATTGTAACTACCCCACCGTTTACGTGACCGGGAGCCTGCTTTCTCTAAGCCTGCGACCCAGTAGCAGAGAAACTGACATAGGCCCTCCTAGGAGTGACCGGGTAGCTTGGTGTCTACTCTGACCCAAAGCCCAGCGTGGTGCCCATTGACAACACTGATGGTGCTTTTTAAATTCCAGCCCCATACCCTTTTCTCGTGCCCATGACCAGGGCTGGTGCAGGCTTGGTAATTCAGGCATTGGTCAGCCTGCGGATGGGGACGGTAACGACAGCACTTCATCTGTCATTAAAATCCACATAGGAAGGGTAGGGTGTTGACTGCGGTCGGCTTCTGGGCAACCAAGCACCCATTAGTGTGACAGGCCAGCATTCAGTCCATTCTGGAGAGAGGGAAGGCTGGGCTTGTTAATGCTTCTAATGGATGTCTTGAATGGTCCTCAAGCCGGCAGCCTTCTCCCAGTATCTGCTCCAAGACTGGAACCTGACAGGTCGCTCACCATGGCAACACGAGGGAAGAGAGGGATGCAGACAAACCTGTCTGTGTGTGCACGGCCAATATTGCAAGCGAGGTCAGGTCTGCTCTCCGCTCATGTTCCCCACCCCCAACCCCCCACTGATCATCTTGAGAGATGCTGCCGAAAGGCGGAAATGCAGGCACAGAGCGGGGAAGGTCACAGAGCATGAGGAAACAATGTTTTCTGGACGTGAGAGACGGTGTGTCCTGGCCAGCCACGTTGCAATCACCAGGATGAGTGAGGATGGAGCAGGTGGAGGATGAGAGTCACAATGAGTCTGAATCCTTCAGGTATGGAGAGAACTCTAACATCGAGGCCAGCTTCTGTCCCAGAGCTGGTGTACCCTCTGGAGCATCCCCACAGGATGGTCCTGCAGTGACAGGGAGTTGCCTGCCTCCCCAAAAGGTCCGCCGTTAGGTGTCCTACTCTGAGCCGAGCTGACCTGGCTTCTCCCAGCCTTTAGCAGTTGGAGTCAACTGCACCCCCGGCTCTGGGACCACCCTCCATGATGGAAGGTGACCCCAAGCATGCCGAGCTCATGCAGTGTGTGCGTGGCCCTGGGGAGGGGTGTCCACCCCACTTCTGGCCCCTGGTGTCTCCTTGCATGTGCAGCTGACAGGCGTGGGCAGCCTCGGTGGCCCCTCTGAGCACTTGAGTTCTGGCCCCGGGCTTCTCCACGCTGATCTCTACCGGCTGCTTCATGTTCAAAGCTGCCCCGGTCTCAGCCCACTGGGGCTCCGGCTGCCCTGCAATTTGAGGCTCTTACTTTGAAAACATGCCACGTCTCTTTGTGCAGAGCTTCTCCATAGGGATCCCTCTCCATAGGGACCGTGGGATCTTGTTATGATGCCAAGCCTGTGTGACATTGGGTGACGTTTATCAGGCTTGTGTGCCACAGCCATGGTGGATTTGAAAATGAATCGGAATGCATTCTATTTTACTCCCCCCCTCCCCCTGTTTTCTGGATGGTTTAAGGAACCTAGAAACATTCTTTGAAAGTTTGAAAGAACTTTTTTACTAAACTCTCTGATCACCCCCCCCCCCATCTTTAGGGAAATATTAGTTTTAGGTCCATTTTCAAGTTGGTTTCATGGTTTTCTACTTGTCTTTGTAATTCCCGTTTTTCTAGAAAAATATGCTGTTATGGAATGAATTGTGCTCCCCCCTGAATTCATATGTGGAAGTCCTAACCCCATTCTGATGTACTTGGAGAGGTGGTTAGGAAGTAATTAAGATTAAATGAGGTCGTAAGGGTGGGACCCCCGTCCAATAGGACGGGTCTCTTATGAGAAGAGAAAGAGACACAGAGATCTCTCTCTGTCCCCAGGGGCACAGAGGAAAGGCCATGAGCGGACATGAGAAGGGGGCCATCTGCAAGCCGGAAAGACAGGTCCTACCCCAAACCAATCCTGACAGCACCTTGACCTCGGACTTCCAGCCTCCGGATCTGTGAGAAAATGAGCTGCCACTGTTGGAGACGCCCAGTGTGTGGTCCTTGGTCACGGCAGCCAGAGCCACGAAGACGCAGGTGTTCTCCCCTGAGCGCTCCAACGCGCCCAGCGCGCATGCGCGTTTGGGCTCTCCTTCCACCCAAACGCCCTTCTTTCGCTGCGACTCTGGTGGCCTTTCCTGGGCCTCCCCAGTGCTGCGTCTCTGTGCTCATTCTCTCTCTCTCTCTCATTTGCTTCCCGCCCCTCCCTCTATTGGGCCTTTACAAGTCTAGATATCTTACGGCAGTTATAAGCAGCCAGTTCTTAGATGGACCATTTCTACTGATGTTTGTATTTTTTACTTTATTAATTTTTACCTTTACTTGCAATTCTCTCCCTGGGTTGATCGCGCGGCTTATTTTCTAGCTTCCGGAGTGGGCTGTGTTAGTCACTCCCAGCCTTCCTGTTGAATACAAAAACACTCAGAGCCCCGGGGAGGGCTTCGGTTCCATTCCATGAATTTTGCAATGTGCAGTTCCAATTCTCATTTTGTTCCAAATGGCCAATAATTGCAGTTTTCTCCTTTTCCTTCTTTGACTTGAGTTATTTAGGGATAAATTTCCCAGTGATTTAATTTTTTTTGTTTATTCTTTGGTTTTTAATTCCTGCTTTTATGGCGTCGTGGTCAGCTACTGTGGCCTGGAAAAGATTGCTTGTTCGTGCCACTGAGGTTTTCTTTGTGGCCAAGAACGGCGTCACTTTCAGCCATTTCCTTACAGATGTTTGAATTACATGTCGTTTCTGCTTGTGTGTATTTATTAAATGAAGCTTGTTTTCCCCTAGCTGATGTTCCTTGCCCCCCAAGTCCTACAAAGCCACTCTGGGAACTGCAGTCACTCTGCGTGGCTTCAATGGCAGCAATGGGTTTCCCCACAGCTGTGGAAGCCGGAGCCCTACCTGTCACCCCTGGGGAGTCACAGTGTCTGTCAGCTTGATCTAAGAAGTCCTAAGGCGAGATGGCCAGTGTCCTTTGTTTAATTCAGTGTTTTCTTCTTAATACCTCATACGACCTCAAGCAGATAGTTTTCCATGGGACAAGTTTCAGAAAATTCAGTTTGGAGGTTTTCTCTTATTTCTTTTTTTTTTTTAATTAAAAATATCTTTATCGATTTGAGAGAGAGAAGAACATCAATATCAGAGAGAAATATCGACCAATTGATTGCCTCTTGTATGCACCCCACCCAGGGACTGAACTTGCAACCCAGGCATGTGCCCTGACTGGGAATCAAACCAGCGGCCCTTTGGTTCCCAGGCTGGCACTCCATCGACTGAGCCACACCAGCCAGGGCTGCTTTTTGTTTTTAATGAGTCATGTTTCATTGAGTTAGTTTTCTTTGGTGGATTAGAAGTCAGACATCTTGTTTTTGTTTTATCAGAGGTTATTTTAAATACAAAAATCTTGATTTCCCATGATATGCTTCTCTTTCCTCTCACATATCTCATTTTGGGGGGAAATAATTTGAAATATTTAGAGTCAGATGATCATGGTTATTCATAATAAATCATTTCAACACATTGTGTAACTTTAGCTTTGACATTTATTTCTGACATTTGTAGTAAGTTTCATGCCTCATTATTTCAGCCAGCCCTGTGTTTCTGCGTTCTGGTCGTTGGTTTCTATTTTCTTTGTACAGTCTCTTCTCTACTCTTGAACTCGCTGGTTGGAGTCCTCAGACTTACCCTCCACCCCCAGGCCATTGAAAGCCGGAGTCCTCTGGGCTCGGTTTTTTCTTCTCATCCTCCTGCCTCCGTGCAGACAAGTCACCAATAAGCGTCTTGCCATCTAAACCACCTGCTGAGTGCAAACTCTTGAATCCGCTAATGGACACCTCATGGCCGGCCACCTCACTCACACCTAACCTGCCCCAAATTAGTCTAAAAACAATCTTTGTGCCCTCCCTGGTCCTGCACCGCCTGTCTACTTCCATTCGCTCCTACGAAGCCGGGGCCCTGAGTCCTCTTTCCCTCCCTCCCCACCTCCACGTCCAACCCACCACCACGTGCTGCCATTCTGAACTCCGGAACGACGTCTGAATCTGCCCAACTTCCTCCATCCCCTCACCCTGCACTGCTACCGACTGTTGTCTCTTGCCTGGTCTGGGTGTGTTGTCTCCCAACTAGACTCCCCAACCTCCCTGTGGCTTCTGTTTGGACCAGACCCAGAGGGAACATCTAGAAATCCAGATCCACTGCTATTCAGATACAGTCAGGGTCCTTCGGGGGCCGGCAGGCCATGCACCGGCCGGCCCTGCACCGGCCGGCCCTGCACCGGCCGAGGGCTGCCCACCCCCAGCTGTGCCCAGGGCGTGCGTCTTCTCTCTGCACGCCTGCTGCACTGGCCCCTCAGCCTGTCACGGGCTCTGTGCTCGCTGTCACCACCGGCCCTTGGCCTCTCCAGCTTTGCTCATCTTCTTTCTTTGTTTAGTTAAGCTCTGACTTGTCCTCTGGAGCTCAGCCTCGTCTGAGCTCCCTGTGAGGTTAAATTCCTCTATTTTTGGTGCTGATTGGCCCATGCACCTTTCCTTCATAGCACATCATGACATTGTCGATTTACATTCATTTCTCTGTATCCTCTGATGAGCATCTGGGTCCCCCAGTGGACTCCTAGGTCCCCCAAAGCACGGGCCATGTCTGTTTCAGTGTCCCGCTGTATCCTCAGGGCCCAGCATAGCACTGGTGTGTAGAGGGTGCCCCAAGAGTATTTGTGAACAAGCGAGTGAGCGAAGGCTGCAGAGCTGGTGCAGCTAGCAGTGCCAGCGAAGGCCGTCACTGTTATTACCAAGAGACCTGGAGGCTGAGACCCCAGGGGAGGGAGGACCCCTGAGAAGTCTGGATGACGAGAGCCAAATTTCAGAGTTTTGAGTTCCAAGGTAATCTTTAAAAAAGAAATTATTGAATTCATTGGGGCAACATTGGTTAATAAAATCATATAGGTTTAAGTGTACAATTCTATAACATCATCTGTATGTCGTACTGTGCGTTCACGACCCAAAGTCGTCTCTTTCACCACCATTTGTCCCCCCTTCACCCTCTTCCACCTCCCCCGCCCTCCCTCTGGTCACCCCCACACTGTTGTCTGTCTGAGGGTTTTTTTTAATCCCTTTACCCTTTCCACTCAGCCCCCCTTGGCAGCTGTCAGTCTGTTCTCGGCATCTGTGAGTCTGTTTCTATTTTGTTTTTTAGTTTATTCACTAGATTCCACATACAACTGAGATTACATGGTATTTGTCTTTCTCTGACTGGCTTATTTCACTTTGCATTATACTCTCCAGGTCCATCCATGCTGTCACAAAAAGTAAGATTTCCTTCTTTTTTTTAAGGCTGAGTAGTATTCCATTGTGTAAATGAACCACAGCTTTTTTATCCACTCATCTACTCACTGATGGGCCCTTGGGCTGCTTCCGCATCTTGGCGATTGTAAATAACGCTGCAACGAACACAGGGGTGCGCACATTCTTTTGGATCGGTGTTGCGTCTGTATTCAGATGTATTCCCAGACGGGGGTCTCTGGGTCATGACCAAGGTGCTCTTGAGAGCTATGGCTTTTGATGGCAAAAGCCAGATGCTGGAAAGAGAAAAATGTTTTTGTTGGCTTGATTTTTAGTTCTCAAAGCTCAGCCTGTCACACAACCAGCCAAGGGGCCCCGGAGCACACATTTTATACGGTAAACTGCAGGGTGGGGACGAATGGGTAGTGACAAAGAATGTTCTCCAGCCCAGAGGAGTTGAGCTCAGTTAGTGAGAGCGGAAGGACCAGAGGGTGGGAGTGTGGTTAGGGCTTAGAGCTGCCAGGTTCCCGAGAATGAGTCCAGCACCCCGTCCTCCAAGGGGACAGCAGCCCCAGCTGGGGTTGTGAGAATCTCAGAAGAGACCTCACAGAGAAGTCCCATACGGCACCACTGGTGAAGTGGTGGCCAGGGAGGTGTTGGAACGGGGTGGCCTGAGGACAGCAGCAGTGAGACCAGGGACCCCGGCACGTGTGGGGGAGCCGGCCAGAGTCCACAAGTCCCCAGAGGGGGCGTGCGTGTGGCTGAGTGTGGTGCTGTCTAGAGTGGGTGACAGGGCCTTTGGACTGAATCACCGGGGGCCGTGGCAGAGCCGTAGCCACCTCGGTGGCAGCAGTAGGAATCGGGGTGACCCCCACTGCAGGGAGGCCAGGGAGGGCTAGGACCACTGTCACCTGGACAGCCCTCCCCAGGGGCTGACATGGTGTGTAACACCGCACCCCTCAATTTGTATCACCTCTCAGTGGAGTGTGTGAGCGCGTGTGCACATGCGAAATCCGAATACACTGAACGTTCACCCTGAGGAGAGTTGAATGAAGCGGCTGTTGGGTTTTGTGATGGCGGCTTTGTTTCTCAGCTTCCGTGGAAATGGGAGCTTAAAAGCTAGAATGAGTTCAAAGACGAAGAAATAGGGGCATTCATATGTGTCTGTCCCTGGAGACATGGTCTGGGAAATTTATACTTGCTAACAGACCCACCCCAATTTATACTTGCTAATAGGATGTATGACTTGATGTGCTAGCAGGAAACAGAATCCAACTCAGTTCAGTGGAAAGAATATTCCAGAACAGTGGGTGGGCCAAGGGACCGAACCACAGCGTTCAGTCTCCAAGGACAAGCAACAGTGGGAAGCCTGGGGGCAGGGGAGGGAAGGGATGGTGCTGTTGGGGTCCATTGAGACCACAGGCGTAAAGCAGAGGTCCATCAGGTCCACAGGAGCTGAAGCTGTGGAGGGGCTGCCTGAAATGAGACCCAAAGAAAGAGGGCGGGTAGAAGAAGTACCCCCTTTTCTCTCCTCCAGCCTCCACTCCCCCGAAGCCAGCCAGCAAGGGTGTCTGGGTGGTACGGTCCACAGGGGGCAACCTCCCAGGGCACAGAGCAGGACAGGACAATGGGCAGGCTGGGGATGGGGGGCACAGCAGCACTGATTGAATAGATGGGGATATCGAGGCCCCCACGGGGGAAGGACCCCCCGCAGGTCCTTTAGCCACCGAAGGGCAGAGTGAAGCCTTGAGACTCGTTCTCACAGTAGAGCTCGCGGACCCAAACTGTACTGCTTTATTTCCTTAATGCGCCACTGTATTTTCTCATTTTCAAATCTTATTATAAAAAGAAATCAGAAAATGCAAAAAGGTATGAAGGAGAAAATAACACGTTGGCGTCTCTTCTCCCAGACTGCCTCTCTCCCTGCGTGGACCCTCGGCTAATGAGAAGGGGAGCGGGCTGAACCCGGCGCAGGGGCCAGGTTGCCTGCGAGTCCGTGGTGGGTCCAGTACTCAGTGAGTGAGCATCGGGGTTCCTTGGAAGAAGGGCACACCCCAAAGAGGAGGAAAATGGAAAAAAAACCCCCACAAAACACACACACACACACACACACACACACACACACGCATACACACAAAAGGTGGAGGGAGAGGATGGTGAGGGCTCGGTCCGGCCTCAGTTTCCCCAGCTGTTCCATGGGAGGGTGGTTGTGACGATTAATCAGAAAGGCACACACCGCAGAGCTCTGCGCTCCCGCGGGGAGTCCCTTTGCCCTCCGGGCCTGGGCGCCTGTGCCGGGACTGTCCCGGCTCCCGTGTTTTCTGGACGAGGAAGCTCTGGTGTTAATCACGTTCCTTTGCATCTGCGCAGCGCAGCCGATCGCCCTGCTGCGATGTTGGGGTCCTTCGAGGCTCCCGGGGAGGGGCCAGGCCGTGCCCAGCACGTCCCGAAGCTCGCTCTGTGCCCGGCCAGAGGTCTGTGGGTGGCGCTCCACGGTGTGTCCATGCACCGCTTTGACGTGAATAGTTACACCCACGCAGGGCTGTGCCTGAACACCTGGGACCACACGAGTGTTACAGGAGTCAACCAAGCAGAACGGGCGGTGTTGGTCAATACCGTGCGAAGGTCTCCAGTTGCCGGAAACAGAACCCCAGCGCCCGGTTTTCCCCATTCGCCTGCGGATTGGGGTGCCAATGTCCCCTGAGAGGGGGTTCACGCTGTCTTCACCACACTGGCCCGGGGCACTCTGACAGCAGCCTGACCCCAAGACCCACTCGGAGCTCTGGGCTTCAGTCGTGGGGGTCTGAGGGAGGGTGGGTTGGAAGGAGGGCAGGGTGTGCGGGTGGGGCTGCGGCTGCCCAGAGGACCACCTGGCAGGCCCCTTGCTATCCACGTGTTTCTGGGCACTTACCCGGGGGCTCCTGGCCCCACCCTGCCAAGGGCCCTTCCCAGCATCCTGGAGCTCAGGGTCACCCCCCTCCATTTTAGCTGTGCATCTGTAAGTTATTTATATTTCACTGTTTATTTTTATATAGCGTGTTTCCTTATGAAGTGTAAAATACAGGAAAAAACTTACATAAAGCTCATAAAACTCGTACGTACAGGTTAGCACGTAATTGTAACTACTTCCCAGATTAAGGACGACTAGGTCCCAGTATCCCCCACTATCCCTTCCCCCAGAGATAACCCCTGTCCTGACTTTAAAAATAATAATTTTTGTTCTGTTCTCTCTAGTTGCACCATCTCAGCAAACCACTGCTTATTTTTATTTATAAAATTGTCATCTTTTTATTTAAAAAAATGTAATTCTTGTACTTTTTTCCCAATTCTCATGTCTCCCCATGTCCTTCCCCTCTTCCTATTTATGGTGAGTGAAACTGCGTTTTTCCCCATCTATGCGAGTATTCAAGTTTCTCTTTAAAATGAGTTATTTTGCATAAATTTAGAGAAAAAATTAAGTAAAGAAAAATTTCAGAAAGCATACGAGATGGGCAAAATGTTGAAGGTGTTACCCAAAGAACCGGAGTTTGGGAAACATCATGTTACATTTACAAAGAGAAAAAAAAAGAGGTCGTTGGAGAGTAAGGGACCAGAACGCAGGTGCTGTGCCCAGGGGCAGACATGGGCGGCAAGAGGTCACTGGCCACGGGAGGCACAGGCAGCGAGGGTCTTTGGGCAAGGCCAGCAGCAGCAACTCCGACTGACCACCAGGGGGCAGCACAGCCCCAGCCTCTGCCTGTTTTAGCAGGTGGCCAAGTGGGGGTGCACGCTGAGCACCCCCACCAAGCACCCAGCATTCAGATTCCTATGTGGATTCCGCCTAGTCTAGGGATCCTCAAATAGAGGTCTGGGACGAGCTCCCTTCAAAGCCACGTGGGTGCTTGTTAACAATGTGCATTCGGGGGTCTACCCGGACTCACTAAATCAGCACCTTATAAACTCCTGGTGTCGGAGTTTGGACAGCAAGGAAGATGTAGAGAACTATGTTCTAGGGAGGTGCGCACAGTCGTGGGTCACAGTTTGGGTGGTGTGTGTGTGTTAGAGATGGGCGGGCAGATGATTATCACACACAGAACAAGTGGGAGTGACAGATGGAGGGTTTGGGTTTATGTTTTGGTCCCATCTCTTACCTGGATGGGTGGCAAGTTTTTTCTTTTTTGTTTTTAGCATTTCTCAACCTTCCTTCCTTCCTTCCTTCCATCCATCCATATCCATCACCATCCATCATCCATCATCCCCTCCCACCCAGTGTACAGTAACTAAACTGTCACTTTGTGTCCTTTCCAGGTTTGGGGGTGCAGTGGTGGGCAAGAAAGACACCATCCCCGCCTTCCTGGAGTTCATGCTTTCGTGGGGAGCCATACAGTAGCAAATGATCCCATAAAAGTGAAATTATACACTGTGAGAGCTGCCGTGAAGGAGGAGGAGTACAGGGCGCTACGTGAGTGAAGAACTCCTGTGGGAAGATGTGGGAGGGGGCAAGGAATCCTTCCCTCAGGGGATTATGTTTGAATTGAGAGCTGAAGGGTGGGTAGGAATTAACCAGGCAGAGAATCAGGAGGAAGAATGTTGCAAGGGGAGGGATGTGCAAAGGCCCTGAGGTGGGAACTTGGAAAAGGCAGCCTGGTTGGATTGCAGGGAAAAAGGGGTGGGGAGAGTGGATGGACCTGGGGTTTGGACTGGAACCCTCAGGTTCTCAAATTTTTCATCTTCAAAATGAGGCAGTAATGCTTGTCTGGCAAAGATGATTGCAAGTAATGATGAATCCAAAGCGTCTAGTCTAAAGGTGAGTCCACAGTTGGTATGGAGAGATGCTAATGAGTGGGGGTGGAGGGCACCTGGTGGGGGCCGCAGCCTGCTTACAGACTGAGCTGTGGGGAAGCGCCAGGCAGGTGCACACCCGAGCTGTCTCCATTGCCTGCAGGGAGCAGCTGAGAAGCATATTTTAACCATGGTGAAAATTACCGTTGGCATTGCTCTCCTGTTGAAAACAAAGTGAAATTGGAGAACACAGTGTTGTCTTTAACTAGGCCAAGATGACTAATTATTAGACTCATTTTCTAAAGGTTACCATATACAGACATGCAATTCGATGGAGAGAGGAGCGTGCGGAAATCTGATTCATTCTGAAACCCCGATAGACAGAGCTCGTGCTGGGTTTCTGAGCGTAATGACTGTGAACATTCGGTTTAACTCAGCCGTCACCGCAGGCGTGGTACAAAATGAAATGTTTTGCATCAGCTCCATTAGAGCATCTTGGGGTAGCTCAGGGCAGTGCTGGCACAGGGGAGGGGAGCCGGAGTTCTGCCAGATTGTAACCGGTGTGGACTTGGGGGCTAGTGTCGGGTAGGTAGGGGAGGGAGCTCCAGACCCCGAGTCCTAGCTGTGGCTTGAGCAGATGACCTTGAGGGGGCCTTTCCAGGTTTGTTTTTCTGTGACATTGACTGATGTGTGATGTTGATGACACCTTCACCTCCCTGGGCTTCAGCCAGTTTCCTTTGATCATTTTGCAGTCACCCTGAAGTGTTGGTTCATTTTAACCCCCGGCAGGTGCACCCCTCCTTTGAACTCCAGTGACTCTAGGCTCCCCATTCCAGACTCCTCTGAGCACAAGGGACCCTTGTCCCTTCCCCGTGGGTCAGTGGTTTAATTTGGGG